>VRLP01004135.1:0-53121 GCA_009660295.1 Lophius piscatorius
ACAGTCCAAACACATCCAATGTAGGTGAACTCTACATAGCCTGCAGGCAGTGTTGGGAGGGTTACTTTTAAAATATATTTCACTACACACTACATGCTCTAAAATGTTTTTTGTAATGTTTTCCCTTGGATTACCCAATTTAAGTAACATATTGTAAATACTTTGGATTACTTTAACATTGACTTTAACAAATCTCATGGTAACCGTGCAAGTAATGACTGGACCCTTGATGTCGACCCCAGCAGCAAGGGTCATATCCCTGATAAAGTCCCCAATCCCCTGCCTTATATAAGCAACACCACTGATTGGACCCGTTAACTTAAATGTGAAATTATTTATGAAACAATGTTTTGCATATAGAAAGCTGCCACTATTGAGTAAAACTTGTAGAGTAAAAAATTGATATACAAGATAGATCTCCTTGAGTCAGGACTCCGTCTCATCACAGTAAATCTATCTGATGTGCATTATGATTCATTTTTAACGGACCTGATCAGATGACCCCCAGTTCTCCTACAAGTTTTAATCCTTGTTCTGGCTATTACTATTTTTCCACTAATGATTCTTTCATCCTCTCTCCCTCTTGGCTGGGTGTATTGCTCATTTGTCATTTCTGTAGCTTACCTGGTGCCTGAGTGCTGAATCAGGGGTTGCTAGCACCTGTTGCCTATACCAGGATACTTATGAGAGTACAGCTATAATACTTATTACAGTAAGTTCACAATAAACAGTTCTGTAAACTTTAATAATGGAAATAAGAGGAGAGGAAAAAACCCTATTACCTCTTGTTAATATGAGAATTATATTTTAATGTAATGTCACAATGTGTCCAATACTTTATTTTTGTTAAACTTTCTTGGTGAAGCTACCACACATTACTTGCTTATACAATGTTCTTCTTACGGTTAGCATGTTAACCCATTGGCATTTAACTAAAGCACCCGACTTTCTACATTTAGCCATATAGAGGCTTTGAAATCACATGCACACTTTGTATCACTGTATCAGGAAACTTTGTCTCTAGTTAGTAAGCTTGACTCATTCTGATGCTTTTGAGTCAAAAAGCTTTTTGTCCACTATTTCTGTGTTTCCACAGTGTCGACATTCAATCCATTGTCGAAAAAAAGCTTTTCAAACTAAACTCAAATTCAGTAATAATGTTATCAGATGCAACAGCACAATCACCCCCAGTTCTTTGAATAATACACAGAAATAGTGCTAATAAGATCTCTGCTGACTCATCGTATCCTCTGAGTACATCCTGATTCCCCCAAAGCTTCCACAAATGAAAGAAAAGATCAGATGACTCCATTCATCCCTTCAAGTGAGTGTCTGCCTGATGAACTCTTCCGAGATAAGCTCTGACATCTTGCGGGCGATTTAGATGCACAAAAAGGAAAATACAGCATGGTATTTGGTTGTTTCTGTGCATTTTAGCCTTTTTAAATATAATGCCATAAATCACAACTATTGACGTATCATGCTTCATTGCAAACCTGTCCTCAGGGTGATAAGCAGATTTGTTGTTTAGCAAAAAACTGTGTTAAGTACATTTGTTAGTTGAGAAAGAATTTTTTATCCTTAAGGATTGCTCCCACTATAGAAACAGGACATTTTAAGTTAAGCCAAAGGGCATTATGGCATGGTGGGTTGAACTGTTCCCCTCAGTAATAAGGTTCTGGGATCAAATTCATGGACCTGGGGCCTTCTGTTTGGAGTTAGCATGTTTTCTCTGTGTTTGCAAGTTTTCCCTTTGGGTATTCTGGCTTCATCACATGGTTAAAAAACATGCTGTGTGGTTGAATTGGCGACTCTTAAATGCCTGTAGCTGTGAATGTGAGAGTGATTGTGGTGGTGTGTCTCTGTGTTGGCCCTGTGATGAACTAGTTAATTGTCCAGAGTCTACCCAGCCTCTCACCCGATGTCAGCTTGGATAGGCTCCAACTCTCCATAATCCCAAACAGGATTAGCGGTAACAATGAATGGAATGGAATATTTAGTGTATTTATGAATATACAGGCCCATAGCAATCTGCATTAGTACCTGCATTGAGCTTTCCCTTGGCAAACACACTTATTTCAGTCTGCATTCAATTATGCCTGTTGGTCTGCTCAAGTCAGCATGAGATGATTTCTTCCAGTTGCTCTTGATGTAAAACAGCCAATTGTGAGTGTAGCAACAAGCACTCATTCAACTTTAATGCAATTTTGCCACTTCGATTCAGTAATGAGCACTCAAATAAATAGTTTTCCTATTTCCTAATGGGGTCAGCATTGATGTTGCCATGGAAACACTGATTGTGATCTGGACCTATGTTTTTCCGTCCAGCTGTGGGAGAGGGGAATGTTTAAATTTCATTCTAAATGCCAAGGCAATAAAACAAACACCAATAGGAAATGTCAGAAGTGCAATCTAACCAAACATATGGAGTCTGACAGCCATGAAAAGCAATATTTGTCTTTGTCATTTCAAGAAGAGCTCTTCCATGGCGCATATTTTTCAGTTAAAGGGGAAAACAACGTTATGTACAGGGTAAACAAATGTTGCTACTGTGCATTGGACGCCATGGAGTCAAGGTCATAGATTGCATTTACAAGAGGGAAACATTACAACAATAACACTACTCGTAAACAAACAGAACCACTGAAATGTATATACGGATGCATGCATATAGTTCACATATACATATACATTTGCGCATGCAGAGTACATGCGCTTAATGTGAAATCAACAGTGCTCTCCAGTGGTCAGATAAAGTAAAACAGAAATATGGTTGTTTTTTTTTCTCATCTACTCAAGTGCCTCTCTGTTTTATCACCTGTGCACAGCTGCTTGTTGATTTAATCTGTTGAATCCACATTATTATTTGAGGATAAACTAAAGGCTTAGTTTCACAGATTTATTAATAGAATAAATTAATATCTAGTTTTCGATGTTGTTAACGCCATCAAGGTTATTTTTTTATTTTAAGGTCAGTATGAGGCATTTTAATGTCTTCTATCAGAGTTTTGGGATACATGCTTTGTTTTAATTGATTGGACATGCTCTGATGATGAGAGCGAAAGGATTACGAAGTTGATCTCAAACGGCTGGTTCTATAATAGGCTTGACTCCCATGCCATTAAAAAAATTAAAGAAAGAACCAGGTGGAAAGCTCAAACTACAGATACATTTGAAACTGAACTATTGTCAGGTAATTTGAAAAAGTGCACTGAGTGACAAATTCGGCAGATGCTTCATAGTATCCACCTCTATGTGTTGGATTTATGTTTATATATGTTTGTAGGAGGATACGTTTTGCTGCAAACTACATCGCAAGTTTTAGAACCTCTTCTCTGTGTTCATTTTCCTGCAATCACCTTTTTCCATTCAATCTATTCTGTATATTAGAGATTATTTCCGATTAAATGTAGTGTTAGAAAGATGCATTGTATTATGATGTGTTTTTTTCCTTTCAGATGGGAGAAATAAATGGATCTTTCTGGTTTAAAGAAGTTAGAAAACTTCTTTACTATCACTAAATTATACAATGTGCAGAAGATTTAAATGTACATAATTGAAGATGATCAGAGATTAGTGCTGTCTTGTCAAACTGATAATGTTTAATGTAAATATCTGAACAGGTTTTATGAATATCTTTAAGGTTTTGTTCGCATGAGATAAATGCTAACCGAAGCTAAGAATGTTAGGAGCAGTTTCGGGAAGGGACAAGGGAAATGATGATGATATTGATGATGATGATGAAGAAGCTGCAGAGAAAAAATGAAAAATCCATAGAGTCAATATTGATCGATGCCATAGCCAAGGGGGAGCATGTACAGTATGAAGAAACTGGTGCAAAGGACTAACCCCACAGGTAACAGTGGTAACTGATGTGATATGTTTTTTTCCTTTCTATGTTCTGTTGGTGAAGTAGGATTGAAACCAGTTTAGGACACTGTCAGTAAGTCCAATGTAGCCAGTATTCCTTGGTCATTCATTCATTCTGATGCAGACACAGGGAGAACAAGTAAACTCAACACAGAAAGGCTGGCAGATGTGGATTTGAATCCAGTACCTTCTCTGCTGTGAGGCAGCAGTGCTAACCACTGCGCCACCATGCCACCCAGGCAGTGGACAAATTAGTATCTGCTGACATCCGTAAGTCATTCACGACTCCGAGCAGAGTTGTTTCTGTGCTGTGGGCAGAGCGGAAACCAGACTGAAAAATTTTTCAAAGACGTTGTTGTATTTGAGGTTGGAAGCAGCTACTTTTTGAAGTACTTTGGAGAGGAATGGGAGATTGGAAATGGGTCTTTAATTTGCAAAGACTTCTGGATTGAGAGTTGGTTTTTTGAGGAGCGGTCTGAATATGGCGGCTTTTAGGGCCGATGGGACAAAGCCAGCCTGTAGGGATAGGTTTATTTCAGCGGTGATCAGGGGACTGATGGAAGGGATGTTGTTTTCACTTGGGCTGTCGGAAAGGGGTCGAGGGCACAAGTGGAGGGTTTCATTGTCCTGATGATAACCTCAACCTCCTGTTGTGAGATTTCTGGGAAGCAATTTAGAGGCTGCAAGATCTAAAACTGTGAGTAGGCAGACTGGATAGGTAGAGTGGAGGAACCAAAAATAACCGAATGAATTGAGTCAATTTTTGTTTTGAAGAAAGCCATGAAATTATTACAGTGCTTTTCTGTAATTTCTTTATCAATTTGTATTTATTTACTTTCTTTTATTTTTTATTCTATTTCTATTCTATTCTATTCATTCACTCCTTTCATACATAAAGAATTCTAGTATAGCTCTCGGTTCCTCAGAAAAGTAGTGTCAAATAATTTATCAGTTAACAACAACAATCTTTCAACTGAGAGGGATTCCCTATAGTGATCGTACTGTCAGATTTATACAATGATATCCAAATGTAACACTCTTTGCTTGTTGCAACACTCCAATGTTCACTGACACATGATTGTCTCAAATAGATTTGTGGCAGATTTTGATGTGTCACTTCAAAGGACAGGGCCTGAATTCAGTTTGTGCTTTATTTAAGTATCATTCATTGTTTACTTAATTACATTTATGTAACAGCTACTTTTACTTTGCACAAATGCAAATTTATATTCAAACATGCAATCAGTTAAGAAAAGATGCATGGCGTTTTACAACGTAAAAGAGTTCCCCCCCATAAAGTCAGGAATATTTTGGAATTGCCGCAGATCTTCCATATCATTGCAATAACTCCAAAAATGAATTCTGTATCTCTCAAATTTGTATAGATCTTTGTCTGAGGAGAAAATTTATGGATTGTGGGAAAGCTCGGTTGTATATTTCCAACATTAGGGGGAGCTTTATCTCCTAAGGTTTTTTGACCATTCTTTCTCAACCATTGATCCGATTTAGTCCAAATTTGGTGCATATGAATCAATTCGAGGTAACATGTCTTGTCATAACATGTCATATGTATTAGGTTTTTTTTTCTAGAAAAACAATGTTTTCAATGTTTCATTCTTATCCGTTCCGTTTATTCCAACTTTGATGCAAATGAATATGTTGGAAGAAATACATTTTTTATATATGTTTAACTCTAAATAATTCATACCTTACTCACTAGGAAGAAATTTTTCATGTGAAATACTGTTTTTCTAACATAACTTCATATTCATTTGAGATGGTCAATCGGGGGGGATTACTTATGCAATGCAGGAGATTGGGGCCTTTTCGCGGATATACCCTTGCTGTCGTCGATGATGGAGTCGGCCTAATTTGATTTGATATTATAGTGTATCTAATCTTTTTAATCAAAGGCTTTCTTAAACCATTTAGCCTGATATGGTTTGATATCCTGCTTAGTGATTGGTTATATTGGAACCCAAGATTTCTTGCTGGTATGTGATATATTATAGAAAGTAGGTCACACTCATGTTTAAGATAAGGCTGGCAGTATTACTACCCAGAACGATAAACGTACTGTGCCTCGGAGCTTGTTGTTCAAAATCCATTACAGTAAGATCAGTGTCCCACACTGTTGAACTGGGTGATGTATGTTTTGTCCCAGTGAAATCAATATGGACACTAGATTTAATTTAAGTCAATCCCACTCACACCCCACTGCTGCTATGAATTCTCAGAAGTTCCCAAAATGTGCATTGACCCTGCATTATTTTTAATTAAATACTATCCTGTAGAGAAATCAGATAAGTCTTATTCCCTCGGTGCACTGGTAATTGATTTAAGTTGTTAATGCAGAATTTTACAATATAACTATTTAAAATCAATTAACTACTTCACTGCTACTTATAAAATTTTGGGTTTCCTGAATTTTGAAAAGCAAAGTCAACCTTATTACAATTGATATTGTTGGAAAAAAAGGCTTCGGGAAGTTACATTATTTGGAATACATCCTTTTTATTTTGGCTGTATTTATTGATTAGCAGGGAAATGCTAATTTTAGACAGCACATACTTTTAGAATGATATTCCATATATTCTAAATGGGGAATAACGGTGTACAAATACTCACAGTGAGTAGAGTTTTTCTTGTATAAGTGCCTTTTACTTTGAGTCCCTACATTTTAAGACACAAAACAGGTGTGCAGGTCTTCTAGGTCTTCTATAGCACCTTAGTGCCGGAGGGAACGTGGCAGTGAATCTCTATCCTCATCTTGCTTCGGACCATCTCTCCCCGCAGTCACCTTCAGCCCCACTGTTGGCACAATCAGTAAAGTTCAATCATTAATATACAGATTTAACCTTTAATCTACATCATGCAGTCATTGTTGGGCCGGTGCTCACGTTGCAAGATTTCCAGACTGCTTTTATACAGGAAGAGAAGAAGTAACTAGATGGACAAGGGAGATATGTAGGGAGAGACGGGGGGGATCTAGTAGCTTTATGGCTTCATTGATGTGTGTTTGTTTGCTCAGATAGAACTGGGATATGGTTGCAACTCTCAGTTACCATGGATACAGCAGAGCCTGTCTGTGATTATATGCAGCAGTATGATGGCTGGTTTACAGCCACACAGGGACCAATTATCTCTTTCTGTGGATACATGGATACATCTTAAGTAAAGTCCATAAGTTCAGGTTTTGCACATACTTAGAACACTTCTAGAATAAGAAGGATTTAAAGAATAAACAGAGGAGAGTTTTAGAATAGGAAAAGGTTTCAGGCAGTCTTGTTTGTTAGCAAGTGTCAATGCACCTTGATTATCTTTAGAGTGTGTCGGGTGAGGTTTTGTTGTACAGGAACAGCTCAGTCATTGAAATCTTTCAATATAAACACATTTACTCTTTCATATGACTCATAGAAATTGAAATATCCGTTATTGTTGTGTTTTTTTTATACCATGAATATTGATATATCATTTTTCATCTACTGTACTAAATGGTCAAATATACTATTATAAGTATAGGTACAATCAGAAATAAGTAGATTTCCAATTAATTTTGACTTTAAAGGCTCTAAAAAAAAGCAGATAAAAATCTGAATTACAGTAAAATAAACAAAACAAGGAATTAAAGTACATTTATTTCCTCTAACTTCATCATAGCCACAGATCCTTCGTGTTAACACAATAACTCAAAAACTTTCATGGATCATTTTAAAATGTATACACTCTTAGACCCTCATGTAAGAAAGGACTGGATTGATTTTGGGAAAGGTTTAAAAATCTCAACACTAGAAGGAGCTTTATCTCCAAAGCTTTCGGGCTGTAATTTCTCAATAGTTTGTCCTATTTAGTCCAAATTTGGTGCTATTAATGGACTCGAGGATAACTATCTTGAAAATATCATATTTTACTCAAACAGTTCCTATTTTACTCACTAGTGGTGAGTATAACTTAAAACCCATATCATGGATTATTTCCAAAATTTATACCAAGATAGGCCTTAGTGAGAGGAAGAACTGGGGTTATTGAGATCTATCTCTTATATATCATCTTTTTTTATAGCTTTTTTTTTTTTTTTTTACAAAAAGCACAGTATTTCATACATAACTTCACGTTTAATTTTAGCAGTTCAATCAGGGGGATTTTTTTTTGAAGAAGCAAGGGGTTTTGGGATATACCCTTGCTGTCAGGGACTACTGCACAGGCCTAGTTTGTTTAATTATCATCCTCTCAAGAAAATAGTTTCTCAAATCATCTCTCTCCAAGTCTTTTTTTTTAATTTTTGCACATGAGTTAACAAATCCAACGTTTACATAAATAAGATTATGTTATTTAACCTAGAACACAACACATAGACACATACTCATAAAACTATGGCGTGTTTGTGTTTGTGTGTGTAGGTGAATTCCATTTTCAGGTAATAAATGGAAAACAGAGTTAGGAAATTCTTGTGTATTCATCTCAAAGGCTATGGAAATTACATGTCATATTTTGACAGCTACTGTATGAAACCTCTTGCAAACATGAGGCTAACTTTGAGGAGCTGCTTCACTTTCACTTGAAGTCATCGAGTCTCCAAATTGTGGGTGTTTATGCCACTGGAAACAAACTAATTACTGGTGGAAGAAATACACAGCTTTGGGTAAGGCTGAGTCAGACATTAATATTATGAATATTTTATTTTTTAATTTATTATCATGAATATTTTTTTACATGCTCCCCCTTGGCCGTGTCATCAGTCGATATGGACCCTCATTCCATTGTTACGCTGATGACACGCAAATCTACATAAAAACGGACACATGTTCCTCCACAGCCTCTCCATCCACATCGTCATCATCATCTCCCCTGTCAACTCTCCGCGCTTGTCTGGAGGAGATAAAGGTTTGGATGAAAAACAACTTTCTCCAGTTGAACAGCTCCAAAACCGAAGCAATTTTAATTGCCACCCCACATCAGACCCAGTATTCCTCCATAACCAGCATTACCTTCTCTGGTCACGACATTCCCCTCTCTTATGCAACTCCCCAACCCATAAATGTCAATTTATGCACAGTAGGATACCCTATGACTAATAAACTCAATCATGAGATGTTTTAAGTTTTACGCCCACAAATCAGGCTACATTAATCAAACACAGGACTTAAGCAAACAGCATTTGAAGTATAGCATGATAGCACCTATCATAATTAGCTTAATTAAAACTCCCAATTTTATATTTCTCTTCATGCAAAAGTGTTTGTTTGCTAATCTGTCCGTACAAAATGAACATGAACATCCAATGTTTTGATTGACTTCCTCTGGCATAGTCAGTGACAAATCACAGTTTGCTAGTCATTTAGTAATGACTATGTAGTCTCATCTGAAAGGTTGATCTGGAATGGGACTCTTCTTTTTGATATTATTTGTTCAACTTATCAAGATGGGCCTTAGTTTTAGTTTAGTATCCTGAGTTTGGCTACCATTGTGGAACAAGGTTGTATACATCAGCGTTTGATGCAACTGAACCTGAAAAATTGTACAAAATAATAACAAAAGGATCCTTTCTGGCAAGTGACTATATTTTTAGAATATGAAAACAGTACAATACATAATTGATGTATTGAGCTTAAGAGCTTCCTCTGACTTATGACCTCTTAATATTTGATGGAAGCTGATTAGGCTAATTATTTGAGCTTGAATATTCACTGGCTGTAGCCTCTAAGGGGGTTGGTTAAAGGTTTGATAGGTGAGGCCATCCTCCTGCTCCTGGTGAAGCGGACAACATCGATTTAAGACGTGTAATCATTAAACATCAAGGTTGGGGAACATCACAAACCTTTTCAGCAGCAGACCACTCCGCAGAAATAAGAAATATCTGGCAGCCTTTCCTTCAGCTTGACGCTTTGCCAAATTTGAACAGGAACACACTGAACATGTTGTCGACTGCTATCACTGCTGAGAGAAATGTATGGTGAAAATGTTACTATCTTAAAACTGAAAATGTAAACCATCTTCTTGAGCTTGATAGCAAGGTGGTTTACATCTTTCAGATTAGCTCCGTAGTGGGATTTTTTAATTATCATCAATCTTTCTTTGATCTAGGCTCTGAGTAGGAGTAACTTATTCATCAGAGGGGCTGATAGTATAGCTTGGAGGCACGATAACTCCCAACATGCTGGACTTAATTTTTCTACAATATGGTGCATAGCAGAGGAAGGCTCCTGGAAGTTGCTCCAGTATTGGAGTAATTTCTCTGTAATCTCGATGTTGGCGGCAGTGATTTTGCAATTATAAATCTCCAGACAAGACAGTCCAAACCCTCATTACCTCTGAATGAGAGTTGAATCATGATGTCATCTCCAACGTTTGTTTGTTTGTGTGCGGGCTAGATATTTAAAAAACTCGTCAATAGATGATGAATAATGAAGAGGAAGTTCAGTAGGTGTTGATCCAAAGAAGAGTTTTGAGGTGGATTCAGTTCTGCATCATAATCTGGATTGTGTTTGAGTTTTGGGAGATAAAAAAATTATATTTTAATTGTGACATTAAATATTGGGTAACAGAAAAAAAAAGAAAAAAAAGACAAACAATCTGGAAGTGTTCTTATAGAAAATCATATTTATTTTTAGATTATAAGATAATCTAAAAATAAATTTATTATCTTGGTATGAGGCAGATTTAATTAAAGCAATGTCATAACGGCAACATCAATTTAGTGTTTACTGTGCCCTTTATGCGGTGATCCATCAATTGATGAACTGACATTGCTTTACATTTTGAGAGCGCCTATTAATTCTTTTCAGTTGCCCGGATGCTGCAGAAATGACCAAAAGTGTTATAATGTGATTTCCCTTTTTCCCATTGCTCAGGTTTTAGTGACCATGGTGCTAGCAGAGGTACAGTATGAACTCTCTGAGTTCTCTACTCTTTGAATCCATCTATTTGAAACCTCAGATTCAAAGGCCAACCTAGTTGTTAGTATTTCTGAGGGGCTGTATAGGCGCATCCTTTTTACAAGAAGTCATGCACTCATGGGCTTGAATAGGCTGATTTTCTGAGGATGCACATGCAGTTTTCAGGCTCACATATGAATGAGTAAACCTCAAGAGCCACACTAAAGGCCGAAGTTTGTGTGAAATAACAAGAGCGCGTATTTCCACGACATCACGTCACTGAGATAAGAAGAATTTCCTTGGAGGATTCAAATATTCTCACAGATCATGAATATTTAACACTTTTTCAACAATTTTTCTTGAACTTCTACACTTAATTTTGCAACTTCTTTGTTCCACTCCATCCAACCAACAGTTGCGACATATCAAAGTGCTAATAAACAACGTAATAAGGTGCATTATGCAGAGCCGTACCAGTATTAACCATCATAATCATCTCACCATTAGCCATCGAGATTGCTTATTTAGTGGTTTTGCACAGGTGTAAAACATTTCCGTGAAGCTCCTCTGTCTGCTCTTCGTACTGATAAACATCTTGCATTTGGGAACACGTTTTCTCTTCATTTAAAAATCCAAGTGTCATATTTCATATTTATATATTTAAAAAGTATTTTATTTCATTCATTGCAAGATAAAATTGCACTATCCTTGTGATCATTGTAGATAGATTACATTTTTAGTAACATCCAGTTGAGCCAGAATAAGTCTGGGTGTCTTCTTCTGACTCAACCTTTTGAATTGAGGTGACTCAATTCTGATTTGTTTATTTACCCATAATGTGACACACATTAGGGGTATGTATTAAATACCCCTGTATTAAAACAAAAAACAGAAATTTTTCGTATTTGAATCACTAAAACATGATGCACAATGTCTGCGATTTTGGAGAACATATGACACTCTAATCACTTGTAATTAAGAACAAGGACCATTAAGATTTTAAAAAGAAATCTGTTCATGCGAAAAAAACGGAGGCTTCTAATGTGAGTGTAGCCGAGCAGCAAGAAATATAGAAATACTACAAATATTCTGTTTAAATTGAAACTGAAACAAAGTTTATCCTTGTAAAGAATTTAAAATACTTGTGGGAAAGCTGGGCTTTCTGCTTTAAATATATATCTGTCAAACAAGAAGTCTGCTGCAATAGATTTATCATTTTAATCTTATGGTAATATGTAACTGTCAGGAGTGACTCTTTTTTCTGTGTTCTTTTATACTTGCTGGCAGTACAATTCATTAAAAAACTGTGTCTCGGGAGTTAAGCTGTTGATGTGTTCATATAATTTGTTAAGCACTTCACCCCAGTCTTTACCTCAATCAGCCACAACATTATCAACAGAAATTGGTTAAATTATGTGGATGATCGGTTTGCATCAACTGTTTCAAAAACAATACTGATTGCTTTTGTTGAACTGAACAAATACACCTGCTTCCAAACAGAAAAAATCAATGCGAAATTAGCATGGATGATAGAGCATAAACCCATCAGCCAAAACATTACAACTGGGTTATCGGTTTTGGTGATGTCAGCATCGAGAACATATTCATCTTCCCTCCATCCCTGGACCCATTTTAGTTTGCATATCTGGCCAACCGGTCCACCAACGATGCAATCCCCTCTGCTCTCCACAAAGCCATTACTCAGCTGGACAAAGGCTAGGAAATGAAAATGTTGTCCCGAGACTTCAGCTCAGCACTCAACACCATCGTCACCCAGCTGTTAATATGGAAACTGGACCAGTTTGGCCTAAACTCCTCTCTCTGCAATTGGTTGCTGAACTTTCTCACAGAGATACCACAAGAAATGATGGTTGGCAATGACACCTCGAGCACCATCACTCCGAGCACAGCGGTTCCCCAAATTATTGTTCTCCTTCCCCTCCTCTTCACCCTGCTGACCCACGATGTTCGCTGAACTACAGCACCAATCACTTCTTTGAATTTGCGGGTGATAGCTCTATGGTGGGTCCATCAGAAAGAATTATGAGAAAAACTAGGCTTTTGCTGTTGTTACCGAAGCAGGGGTAAATCCCTGAAAAGTCCCCGGTCCCCTGCATTGTGCAAAAATCCACTTTATTGAACTCAGATTAAATGTGAAGTTATGTTCACAGGATTTTTCGTCAGAAAAAAGAGAAAAAGCTCCTCAAAGTGAATAAAAATATGATACATGCATTGAGAAAAATGTCCCTCCAGAGAAAAATATGAACCACTATAGTAATGTATGATATTTACAAGAAAGATCTAATATCTAATATTTTTGATTAAAATCAAACCAACGTTTTAGAAATTATGGCCTGAAAACTTTTGAAGAAAAAGCTTTTTTTTGTTATCGCGTTAAAACCAATCAACGCCGCGTCTGCGGTGGTAGCGGCGGATATGACGATCCCATACTGTCCACGACTTTTCACGGATATAACTAACAAAGTGAACCATATGGCCATGTGGTGCTGAGAGAGTGATAACAATCTCTCTCTAAACAAAGGAGATTGTCAATGACCTCAGGAGGTCCTACTCCAAACACCCAACACTGACCATCCACAGCTCTGCTGCAGACAGTTAGCAGCACCATATTTCTGGATGTGAACATCTACCACTATCTCTCCTGGATAACAACATTGCATCGCTGGCGCAGAAATACCACTAAACCCCTCTGCTTCCTTCGCAAGCTGAAGAGAGCAGTGGCTCAGATACCTATCATGTGCTCCTTCTAACGAGGATATTGTCTATCGGAACCATCCTAACCAGCTGCATCACTCTGTGGCACGAGATCTGCAAGGTCTCCAACCCAGAGATTCTGCAGGGCATAGTAAATGCCGCTGGAAAGATCATTGTTGTCTCATTCCCCTCCCTCTTGGACATCTACAACACCCACCCTACAAGGGAAGCCTACAGCATCGTGTGGACCCCTCACAGATTTTCTTCAGCCTCCTGAGATGGTACTGGAGCTGTAAGGATTCTGAACTCCCTCCCCCTCTCTTCATTCCACCAAATACTATGGTTGGAAATTTGGGGGCCTCAAACCCCCTCCTCTCATCACACACACTCATACACAGCACCCAACAATTTCTCAGAAACTATAAACAAAATATGCTACTATTTTCACTAGGATCCATCCACAGTAGCTCTACATTGTGTATAAGTTGTAGCTTTTTAATGCTGTACTTTATTTTTCATACACCATCCACCAGCTTAGTATCCTTCTATTTATTTTTATATGCTGATGTCCTACTTTTTTTCTGTATAGTCTTAGAAGTTGACTTTGACTTTGATTTGAGATATAGCAGAATCCACACTGGTGCATGTCCTTGATGGTAAAAAAATGTATATGTGGTCTAATCATCGGTAATCAACTGTTCTTTGTCTGAAAACATCTTTATTCCAAGATTAAATTGCACATTTTAGACTGGCTTTTTATCATAATCAGCACACCACTGTGATAACGATGCTGTCAGGAGGGTAATTTGGCTCTTTTTATATGGCTCCAAACATATTTTTCAACTATTTTGGAGGAAAAAAAAAAAAGTAATAAAGAACTTCTTAATTAATATTTCCGTTCAGTGTAATTCCCATCATTCCCTGTGAGTCATGATTCTCAAGAAGTGAGATACATCAACATCAGAGGAGCTGGGAATAATAATGGGAATAAGGAGCAGTATACTGTATAATCTAATACATGTATTTCTTAACAATCTTTCTTTTGCGTCATTTATTCTGATGATGGGAAATCTCTTCGCAATGTCTTATTTTACCAGCAACACTGAGCCTGATCTGATTCAATGATGCCTGCAGAGTGGTAAACCTCACTGTTACATAATTGGGAAAAAAAACTTTCACTGATGGCTGACATCAAACAAGCCTTGAGGCAACACAAATTTACATACTGTAAAAGGGAGAGACTGATAAGCCGTCATCTTATTTAAATTATTTCCTATTTTTCCGTGCAAAATTTGACCACTCTTATCAATTAAGCTGGATTTTTTTTCGCCATCACCAAGAAGAGGACTAATCGATGTAGATTTTCCCAAGGCTTAAAGTTAATAAGAGATCTTATGGCTTTTTCTGTTCCTTCTTTCTACACACTCGCATTATTATTCCGTACAATCAGCTGGTGACTGCATGAAAACAGTCTGGTACATAATTGCACTGGGCATCAGTCACAGCAGGGTTGCCGGGAGGTCACATAACCACATGGTAGAAGCTGGTGGGTGATAGGCGTGCATTTTGTATCAAATTGAATGGTAGAGAGAGAGAGAGATAGAGGGAGAGAGAGAGAGAGAGAGAGACTGACTGACTGACTGACTGACGAAAAGTTTTTCTTGTTGACACACTCAGAGAAGAGTTTGAACTTGTCAATGATGACCTCATGTTCTTTTTTTTTTGTTATACATTATCTATTTTATTTGACCACATTTTCAAAAGAATTCAGGATTTACTTCAAATGTATAATAGAGGACAGTATTCTATTGACAGCAGAAGTGACTTTGTTTTGGGCCAAATGGTATTGGCTAGGGTAAGAGCACTTCAAAAACAGCAGGTATCTGTGAGTGTTTCTGGTCTGCAGTTATACCTAAGTGGCTTTAGGAAGAAAAACAGGATAGATATGCCCCCAGACTTATCTACTGTGGGAGTGAAGTCTTACCCATGTTTCTGATTCCAGAAAGACACAGAGCATCCCAGAGCTGTTTTGGTAGCAAAAGGGGGACTTACATACTGAGGCAGATGGTTTATGTGCTCTTTTTAAATTGTTATACGGCTATTATAAAACCACCTCAGTACCTCTGACTCCAGCAGCAAGAGTGTTCATTGTTGGATATTTGTTTTGCTTTAGTGGGGAGCGGTATTTGAAAAGCAAGAATCCGGACATTTTCTGGTATCAATTTGTTGAATAGGATTTTTACTCTGAAAGGAATATTTTGTACATGGTTTGCGCTATAATGAGCAAATCTGGCCACCCACAAGGAAACAATATATGAAATGCTATCAGAGTGTAGCAGAGAAGTCCGACTCTCAGTTTTTATTTCATATCTGAGGCTGAAGGTTTTCATTCAGGCCCTAAATGGTTTACTTTTCACACATTTTACTCTTCCGAAGACGTGATTTCAACTCAATAATTTCCTCTCAGTGTGTTTTAAAGGCATTGCGTTCTTGACACACACAGTTGGTAGCATCTATGCAACAGAGTGAAAGAGTTTCAGTTTCAAATTGGTTTTAAATGTGAATTCATGCCAATCAGACCAGTCTTCATCATCGTCGCGACCTGTCACTGTGACAAAGTGTGTCAAGATCATTTTTGGCTTTGAGCTTTTGTCCTTCATGAAAAGACCACATCTCATTAACCACATTGTTGTGAAAAACTATTTGAAGTCCTACTGGTTTCTACTATTTATGTCTGTCTGATAAAATATGGGATAATTTTTCAAACAAAATTTTTAAGAAAAATTTAGCAACACAAATAAACAAAAAGGTTTAACTTTTAAGTGGCCATTGTTTTTTTTGAACCAAAAAACATGATCAAATACAACCTTGGCCTGTTTGAAAATGTGTTTCCTCCTTAAAAATGTAATCCATAAGTTATGTTTGTGTAGATTCTCATTCATTCAGGTCATGGTAAGCCTTGCTGGTTGAATCCAAAGCAACTGGACTTCTTATTTACCTCTCATCCAAGAGGTTTCCTAAGTTCTGACGGATTGGTGGGAACTCCCCAGCTGATCTGAATTTTCTCATCAATTGATGATCCTTTGGGCTTTTGAGAGAATATTTCATGGACCGAGTTGAACTGAGTATCAGTGTGGAAAGGAGAAGTCCAGTTACATCAAACATGTGAAGGTGTCAGTTTAATTCTGTCGGGATGCTTTACTTTGTCTTAGATAGGATGACTTTACGGGATTGAAGGAAAGCATGAATCGTGTTCTCAGAATTCAACTGCGTTATATAGCAAGACAACAAACCTAAGCATAAGACTGAATCCATTTCCAAAATGGCTCAAAAGGAATAGAATTAAAGGCTTGGAGTGGCCAGTTCAAAGTCTGGACTTAGATGCTGTAACAGGACCTGAAAACAGCAGTTCATGCTTACAAACCCTTCTTTGGTAGATCAGTAAAAAGAAACTTACAATACTTTAATCCAGTGGTTCTCAAACTTAAGAAAATCCTTTTAAATAATTTTTCGAGCCAAGTGCCTCCTGATTTATTGTAGGAAAAAACTACAACTATAAAGACATATATAAAACCCAGCCACTAAGGGGTCACGAGTCAGTGTACTTTTAGTGCCGGTCCCAAGCCCGGTTAAATGGGGAGGGTTGTGTCAGGAAGGGTATCCGAACTGTCCAACCAAAATGCGGAACACGAAACAAAATTCTAAATTGGATCGTTCGGGTCCGGGTTAACAATGATCCCCCCTGGCGTAGTTCACCAGCTGGTTGCCAGCGGAAACTATGCTACTGTTTGTCGAAGAAAAAGAAGAAGGAGAGGAGCAAGATGTGCCAGGAAACAGGGAGAGATGAGGAAAGGCAACAGTGTAAGGTTGAGAGTAGGAACTTAAATGTTGGCACAGTTACAGGAAATGGTAGACAACTAGCTGATGTGATGGTGAGAAGGAACGTCGATATACTGTGTGTCCAAGAGAGCAGGTGGAAAGGCAGCAAGACTCCAAGGACCATTGGAGAAGGGTACAAACTGTTCTATCAAGGAGTTAATGGGAGGAGACATATGGTAGGGTTGATTCTGAGGGAAGAGTATGCGAAGAGTGTTCCGGAGGTGAAGAGAGTGTCAGACAGAGTGTTGATGAATGCCGTCAGTGCTTATGCCCCACAAGTTGGTTGTGAGTGGGAGGAGAAAGGTGATTTCTGTAGTGAGTTGGATAAAGTGATGGAGAGTTTTCAAAGAAGAATAAGAAGATAAAGTAATATAATACAGAATCAAAACTTGCATTCCACATTAAAAAAATATGTGCAAGACTCATCAATTCTTTACAAACCCATTTTTTGTCATGATGCAACAAGAATGAAATGACGGAGTTGAAATGGAATTTGTTATTTTAAATTTATTGCTGCTACATTTCAACCAGGAAATGATGTCTTACTGCATTTGTTATTTGTAATTTCCAGCAGGTAACAATTGCATGTTAAATACAGGAATACGGAGACAAAGGTCTGGTATAACTGACTTATATTTGATTTTTTTTTTTTATTTAACTTCAAAAAATTTAATAATTTTGGGAATTGCAGTACACTTAAGTACCCCTAGGGTTACAAAAAAAACCTTTGAAAAACTGATGAAATCTACTATGACCATGAGTACGATTTATCCACTTGAGCATCAAGAGACATTTTTGGATATAAAATGTTCTTAAGAAAGAATGAAAAAAGTGGCATTAAAATAGACTTTATTAATTAGACATTTTTCAGAGACTTTCACAGGAAATTTTAGTGCAACCTTTTCCCCAAATTGACATAAGATGGTTGATGGAAAAAACACATAATTAACTACTGGTTAAGTAAAGTGAGTGGTACACTTCAAATTCGGATCATTTTGGCAGTGTAAAACATTCCTCCAACATCAACTATAATCAAGGTGATTTTGTTTAAAAGAAAAAAAAGGCTGATTAAAAAATAATTCCTGAAAATCAACACAACCTACCACAAGCGTATGGTGTTGGTCTCACCTCAGCACTTACTTATTTTCCTCTGCTTTGATGATAGTTGATTATTTTGCGTCCTTCCAAGATAGTTAAATCTACATGTCTTGAGTTGGTTGCTGAAAATGTGAGGACAAATGAGACTCAAAAATCCCTGATATCTTTTTGAAGAATTGCGGAAACGTGTGTTTATAGCAATTGACAAATCCTGCAATGGACAGTTAAAAATGACATCCTTTTTGAATTAACTATATAAAAAGAGCAGTTTCCATAAAAAAAAAGAAGTTGAATCAACAACTACTTTAACTCTGCATCATATTTTTTCTTTAGCATCATATTTTTTCTTTATTTCTGTGATTTGTTCAATTTGGGTTTAGAGATTAACAGCATTCCAGTTCTCTGCTGTTGTTTTGATTTGAGTCACCATTGTACACTTAGTCAGGTTGTCTTTCCTGCATTTTACAGATCTCTCGCTCACTGACTGCATACGCAATGCTGTTTGACTGAGTTTGAAGTGGCCTCCTGAACTCCAACACCTCTGAAGAACTCCAGAACAGTTCTAGTGAGCTGGAGGGCAGTTCTAGTGAACCGTTATCAAAGCGTCGTGGTGAGGAAGGCTTTTATTCTTCTTTCTTGGAGTGGAGGTGTTATTTCTTCAACCATTGTATTGTCCGAGAATGTATGCTTTCAGACTTGCCCTTAAGTTCATGTCAATTAGACTCCTTCTTTCCCATATTGTCAGGACTGTTATTACTTAGACCTGTCATGCAGTAACGTGCTGTGAGTTTCCTGGCGGGTGAGGCACTAACCCTTTCAGAGTCAGATTTACAAATATATGAACCAATTTGAGTAGCTTAAATTCACCATTTAATTCCCAGCTTGCACACTGACTACTGGTTGTGTTTCTATCACATATCAGAATTCTCAACACACACGTAGGTAAGGTACATATTTGGCCAAAGAAGAATGTAAAATTTTGTTTCGGCTCAGAGAAAGAGCGCATTTACTCTGCACCTTCAGGTGTACCCACAGTGCAAAAACAAAATCATAGGTTCACCTAATTTATTGAGGAAAAGGACTACAGAAATGAGAAAATATCTTAAATGTGGTTTAAGATAGTTTATCATTGCTCCTCTAACATTTTTTGCTTTTAAAATATTTTCAATTATACACGAAAAAAGATAATCTAAAAAAATCTAGACAAAATTATAGGTTCATTTTTAAAATGTAATAGTTAATCCATTTTCCTGGGGTGGCTTGGATATAGAATCCTCCATTTTTGTAGTCAGAGAAAAACCTAAAAAAAAACTGTCTACTGTAGTGAACTAGACTCTCTGAGTTTGTCTCTCCGTAGAGAAGCAACCGCAGAACAAGCATAAGCCCGTGGGCTCAGCACGGCCCCTTCAGTGAGGCAGAGGTTCTGGCTGCCTCACCTCCTGCTTTTTCATTACAGTTTTATGTCGGATCAGCAATACTAAATATGTTACACACATTTGTGAAATACATGACCTATTCTATGGAAAGTGAGGACATATAATAATGTTTCTACAAACATTACATTTTTGACAAACAATGAGAAAGCAAAAGGAACTAGCTCAACCCAGTTTGTGAGGGACTGCACAATCTGAGATGAGGCTCAGCTCATAGGTGCCTCTCCTGACCTCACCTCCCTGGTGTAATGTTCCTGTTAGGTCCCCGTAATTACACCTTTGTAACACCCTCATGCAAGTATCTGTTCTGGCACGTTTATATGATGCTTTGTCAAAACCTAATTCATTAAAATTGCAGTATAGTTACAAGCAATGCAGAATGCATCAGTATGAAATATGCCATTATTTCTGTTCTATACAACATTCCTCTTAAATTGGTTTTGCTGTCACTTAGAGCTGCCATCATTAAACATCTCATAAATGATTATGCGTTACCATCTTCTCACCTGTGAGGATTTGCTGAAGTTCTCTGCTATAATTCATTGTAAATTGATTATGTTTTGGTTGTGGACGGTTGGATCGTGAACAAAATAAGGACATTTAACCTGAATAGACATTAGTTGCAGATTTATTGGGAATTTACAGATATTAAACGCTTGTATGTGAATTTCTGCATATTACATTACATTACCGGATGTGTTTCTTTGTGAATCTTTAAAATGAATTGTAATTAAGTCCATTGTTGACATTTTTGGCACATTAAACATAGTATGATATCTTATAATGCTGACTGTTTCACTAGACAGAGAGACCAATTTAGGTAAGCTATCCAGCAATGCAGCGCCATTTCATTATCTTATGACTACATGAATGCTATTACTGCTGTTCCCATTGTTTTGGAGCCTCTAAATTTATGTTAGATTAATTTGTTGATGTTAGAGCTCCGAGCTACCGGCTGCTTCTTGGTCAGGGTGCATGTTGATCTTCTTGTCCAAACTCACCACATTGGTTGCGTGTTTGCTCTACCACCATGGAACTGGTGCTTTCTACCCCCAGATTGGGTTTCGGTACCCTCCTGATCTGCTATGCTGTAGTTGTGGATCTCGTCAAGTCCTGGTGCTGTCCAGCTCTTTGACTGAGACCCATTGTTGAGGATTTTGTCTTCTTCTTCGTCTGGGAGGTTGATTTTGTCCACATTGGTGATGTGTGATCCATCTTGCCTCTTCATTCCATCATTTCCATATTACCAGTCTTGATGTATTCTGGTTCCATGTTTCTTGCTTGTATCCTGTCCTTGAGTCTGCTTTTGTAGTATCATCTTATTCATATCATCAGTTGTTTCCCCTTGTGGATCTTCTTATGAGGGGTGACATAAAATTAAAAAGTTACCACGTTTCTTTTCACAACTTTGTTATCCTTTTGTGACACAATGACCTTACCGCAATTGATATTTTTCCCCTTTTGGTAAATTATTTCTAATTTAAAGAAGCAGCAAGCTTTCAGAGTCATCTTTTCTTTCCCTTGTTTCTTCTCCATTCATCTAATTCTTTTCCCAATTTTTTAACATATGCCAAACAACCTCTTTGCTGTTATTAAACCACTACTCACCCTTGAAATTTTTTGTGTGTGTAACTCATTTTTCAGCTTCCATCCGGTCACCAGGTCCTCTTACAGCAGGAAAGCTGTGGGAAGTATCGGTTGGTGCAAGAAAGAAGAAAGGGGCATTGACAAAGACAGAATACTGAGATCCAGGTCAAACTGTACCTGAGCCATTATATATTCTTCTTTCTCTGCCCCTCTCAATTTGCTGCAGCATCCACACTGTAAATTTGCAATTTATGCTTATGCCTCGCTTCACAGAGTGTCCTCTTTTCCCAATGAGAACGCATTCCTGTCAAACAGAGGTAGTCCAAAAGCAATGTCTTCCTGCTTCTCATACACTCATCTACTTAGTTTCATTTTTATTTTCTGTCTAAGTTAAAGGGATCGAACGTCTTTGTTAAAGAGCACCTGACTAAACAAAACGCGAAAAAACTTACAAACTTAAAAATATTCATCAAACTAAACTGGACAGCTTAGGAAGCCAAAGTACTGGTTATCAGAAACATTGAGGATTTGGACAAGTACTAATAATCCTCACAACTGGACTGAGAGGTAACAAACATCTATACACGCAACCATGACACACACTGACAGAACTCACCCTACATCTGGAGACAACGGCACTTTGAGGATATGCAAACATTAACAACTGGAATGAAGCAGGATGAAGGCATTTAAATACATATATATACACATATATTTATAATATAGACAAGGACAATCATTTCTTCTCTACCACAGGCTACTACTACACTGATCATCAATACAACCGGAATATTCAATCCAAAGACAAATTTGCCACTATCTACTTTAATAGCAGAAGTCTGTATGCAAACTTCAGTCACATCAAGGATTATTTAAACACATTTTCATAACCATTCAACATAATTATAAAATCTGAAACCTGGATCAACACTGGGGAAGGGATAGACTTTGAGCTGGTTGGTTATAAACAGAGGTTTATTAATAGACTAAACAAGGGTGGTGGAGGAGCAACCATTTATGTGAATAAAAACTTGAACTTTAAGGTTTTGGAGGGCATGACCACTGTGGTTGATAACCTACTGGGATGCATAAATATTGAAAAATGTTGGGAAAAAAATATAAGTGTCATCATTAGCTGTTTATATCGAGCACCCAGCTCAAGTATTGAAATCTTCAGCGACTGGATGGAGTGCATGTTTGCAAAAAGGACTTACAAAGCAGTTTTTATATGCCAGGATTTCAATACTAACCCGTTTAATCCCAATAATCATCAAATCACATGATGAATTTATGAACACGATGTACAGTATAAGCCCATTTCCATAAAATCACCAGAGCCAGCAGAATTGCATCCCATTGTGGCACTCTAATTGATAATATATTCACCAACATAATTGAAAACAAAATAGTTAGCGGATTATTAATTAACAACATCAGCAACCTACTGCCATTATTTACAGTATATGATACCAATTATAGGAATAATTAGTCCGAAAAGCGACTAGAATACAGACGAGGGAGGTCAGAGGAAACCATCCACAAACTGAAAAATAACTTACTGGCACAGAACTGGGATGTAATATACCAAAAAAAGATATTTACAGTGCATTCAACACATTTCTAGCAATATTTGGGTCATTACATGACAAAACTGTCCGATGAAGGAATAAAGTAGAAAATTAAAATATATTAACTGTCCATTGATCCCTAAGGTATTCCAAAATGCCTACAATAAGAAACATACTTTTTTATAGAGATTTCATAAGATAGAGAACTGAGGAGGCAGAAAATAAATATAAGGAGTATAAAAATAAGTTAACTCATATTATAAGAACAAGTAAGAAAGAATATTCAAGAAATGATTAGATGATAACAAAAACAATATGAAAGGCGTATGGAGTATACTGAACCGTATGATAGGAAATAGCTCCAAGTAAACTTGTTTTCCTGAGTATTTTTTTGACAAGGGTAATGCAAATTATAACATGGATGATGTGGCCAACAGCTTCAATGAATTCTTTTTAAATGTGGGACCTGATCAGGAAAAACCTGATCCAGGATTATCAGGAGAAAATTTGGATGAGTCAATAGAGAGAAATCCCAACTCAATGTTTCTCAAAGCAGTGGAGGTGAAAGAAAATGATATTGTTAGAAAATGTAAGAACAAAAAGTCTACTGACTTCAATGATATTGAAATGGCATTGGCGAAAAAAGTTATATTTACATAGAAATTTAACTTATCATTGGAAACTGGTTCATTTCCAAACAAAATTAAAATAGCTTAAGTCATATTTCTCTACAAATCTGGGGAGCAAACACCACGTAACAAACTACAGACTGATCTCTTTACATTCACAAGGCTCCAAAATACTAGAAAAATCTTTCAACAAAAGATTGGACAACATTGCTAGAAATACATAAATTACTCACATACAGTCAATTCAGGTCAAGCAGGTCAACAGCAATGGCAATATTAGAATCAATAAGGGAAATCACAAATGCTAGATCACAAAAAAGATGAAGTCGGGATCTTCACTGAACAGAAAAAAAGCTTTTGACACAATCAACCTTGACATATTAATCAGTAAACTGGAGAGACATGGTATCAGAGGAGTTGAATTGGACTGGGTTACATGTTCGGACATTGCTCGTGGGTTCCCCCAGGGGTCAGTGTTGAGCCCAAAACTTTTTATAGTGTACATTAATGATATATTTAGAGTGTCTAAAATGTTGCAGTTAGTGTTGTTTCGAGATGACACAAACATTTTCTGTTCCGGGTATGATTTAAAACAACTACTGGAAGATGTAAGTAAAGAAATAGGCAGATTAAATATATGGTTTGATAAAAAATAAATGATCATTAAACCTGAACAGAACGAAAATAATGTTATTCGGTGAGTGCGGTACGAGCACACAGGTAAACATACATGTAGATGGGGTTGAAATTGAAAGAGTTCATGCAAATACATTTCATGGGGTAACTATAGATGAAAGAATCAGCTGTAAATTATACATTAAACATATACAAACCAAACTGTCAAAAAGCATTTCTGTATAAACAAAGCAAAGCAGGTTCTGACTCTGAAATTACTCCACACTCCGACTGCTCTATAGTTTTACCATATTTAAATTATTGTGCAGAGGTTTGGGGCAACTACTTCAAAAGTACTCCATACTCACTCTCAATTCTCCAAAAGACAGCAATATGGGTCATTCACAAAATTGGATATTGGAAAAGTGGTTATGGATAATGAATGAATAAATGTATAATGAGATTGAATATGATATAGACTGGATATTATTATTATTACTGAATTTCACCTAATTTAATTAAAACTTGTGTGGCTTTGCTGGAGAAAGTCTATTGCACATTTTATGAGCAAATAAAAAAAATAAAAAAAATGGTTCTTCTCTTACAGATTATTTAATATATAAAGTAGCTTGATCTAACAGGCTGAGTTTATCTCTATTAATGTTTGTCTGTGCATGTGAATAATTCAAAACCAGCCATTACGGTGAGTGTGAGGGAGCAGGGAGACAATATCAACACAGTCTTAACTTTGTGATGGCAGTGATAGGGTTCTGCTGAAAGGTGAGATTTGATTAGGTGAGGATTGCAACACGCTTCTCCTCCACTCGATTTTTTTGCCTTCACTTACCGTGATAGAGGGCTATAATGGCAACACGTAATTAAGAAATAATGAATATGTTCTCATCGTCACATGAACTCAAACAGCATGTGAATGTGAAACGATGCCAATACTTTACTTTTTATAGTGTGTATATATATATATATATATATATATATATAATTGTAGGGTATAATACTATAATATGTCTGACTTTGAGATAAATATGTTACAACATATTTGTTAGAACTGCATATCACCCTATGAACTTATTTCTAATAGTAGCCTTTTTCCTTTTCCAAAACTGTTGTTTTGTTCAAGTTGATCAAATGCATTCTTTTTACAGAGGTGGTTGTGTGTGTCAACTGTCCTTCACTGAAGAACATATTTTTATTGAGTGCACCTACGGTAAGTTAGGCTATTTGCTTTTGTGAGAAAACTCAGGTATCTTTTTACTGAAGACATTCCTTGCTTCCTTGCGAATAAGGTATTCCTCTCATGACTCTTTATTGCTTCTTTTCATCCATATCCCCTGTTTGTCTTTTTAGTCTTGAAAAAAATGAAATGTGCAATTGGAGCCTCAGTCGGTTTATGAGCCAGATATCACTTATTCCATATTTCCTGGTTATACTCCATGCATCTTCAACACCGTAAGGTGACTTTATGTAACACTGATAACTCAGTATAAATGACGAGGATGTCAGTTAAAGCTGTTCAGTTCATCTAGAGGGCACCACACTTTCAATTACATTCTTCCATCTATACGTATGAACGTTGTCCTATTTACTTTTTTAGAAAACATATATTAAATATGACATTAAATATTTAGATATTTTTATCTAAAGGCAAATGTTGAATCTAAATATGCAAAATGTAATTCTAATTAAAGTTTATTGAAGAAAGGTGTGCGTCAATGGAATTATTCTGCCTGCAATTAATGCATACCTTTACTGTGGATATTAGAATTAAGTCTTCATTGAGCTTTCGCTTTGGTATTTCCACTGAGCAGCTGATATTAGGTATATATCAGCTGTATGTATATATATATGATACACATTTTGAAATAACATCTAGATTGGATTCATGCCTAGTTTTTATTGAAGTTGTTATTGTTATTTGAGCTGTTTATGTTTTCATTTCTGATTTTGATTTTACTTATTTTTTTATGTACCAGTGAAGAAACAGTGAAGTGAAAGAGTATTTATGTGAAGCCTTCAGTAAATAAAATGTATTATTATTATTATTATTATTATTATTATTATATTTAGATATAAGCTACTTTTTTTTAATACATTATGGCCAAAAAACAGTTTCAATGTAACGTATGTTAACGTATGGGTTTTAATATTTAGATTTAACATCTATGTTTCGATTTAAATTTAACATTTAGATGTAAAAATTTACATTTAGATTTAACATTCTTATTTCCATATAAATAGTGCAGTAAATGTAATTAAAAAAATAATACATTTTAAAGATTCGACATTAGTTGGTGTTGGACTAAAATGTGGCAACATTTTGCTGTTAAAATCAGCATGTGCTATTCTCATTTGGCACTCAATACTCTTATAGCTGAAGAACTTAAATGCATCATTATAGTTTTCTTTGGAGGAATTAGTATTTAATTTCTTCCATAACGTCGTTGGAAAAGTGTTTAACAGGTTGACAGAGTGAGCTGGGCTTTATGAGTCATGGCGGACTCTGTTATTGCTTATAAGATCATATCTTTCCTCTCTGTCTGTTTGCTTCACTCCTACTCTTGGGGTCAAAGTCGGATTCTGTGGGTTTGAAGGACCTTAAATTCTTGCGCAGCAGCAAGACCCAGGTTGAGTTCAAACAAAATATGTAATGTAATACATCAATATTTTTCACTTTTCCGGAGCTGATGCACCCACTGATCGCGGTTCTGACAGTAACATCATGAGATGAATATACAATGCTTAATTGACAGCCTGCTGAGTATTGTTGTCTTTTCAGATCAAACACACTTTCAAAGATATGTCAAATTAAACAATACAAATAAAGTCTGATTCTGGTCCATGTGACACATAAAAAATCATCATCGCTACTGATGATCCATTTTCATTCAATTTGATTGCAGTTTAACTGCATGAAATAATATCTATATATTTTAGAAATTAGGATAACATCTCCCCTTCATCGTCAACACCACCCTTGACTACACAATCATCCATACCACGTTAGGGGTTACAAACGGAAATCAATGATTTGAAACACACCATGAGTGTCACTAGAGGAAACTAGGCCTCTGCTGTCACGCCGGACAGCAAGGGTAAATCCCTAACCCCTCAAATTAAATGTTTGAGCTATGTTTATAAACAGTGTTTCTCATTTAAAAAGCTCTCCCTAGTGAGTATAATAAGAAATATTTGAGTTAAATGGGATATACAAGATAGATCTCCTCGAGTCCATTCATATGCACCAAATCTGGACTAAATCGGACCAACGGTTAGGAATGCTTGAAAAACATTTTTTCTGAAAAGAAAAACGCCCCCCAGTGAGTGAAATATGAAATAATTCAGTAAAATATTACATATAAATGATAGATCTCATCGAGACAATACATAAGAACCACATTTGGATAAAATCAGACAAAAGGTCGAGAAATTATGGCCCGAAAAAAATTGGAGATAAAGCTCCTCCTATTGTCAGAAATATACATACAGGCTTTCCCAAATCAATACAGTTCTTCCTCGCATTAAAGTTTATTTGGAAATAGATTTTGAAAATGATCCATGAAGTAGTTTTTGAGTTATCATGTTAACACAAAGGATCTGTGGATGCAGTCTTGGCGGCCCAGCGGAAATGACGATTCCATAATATCCCCCTCTTCTGAGGGATGTAACCACAGGCAGCTGAGGCACAAATAAAAAAGGCCAGTCAGATTTATTTATGTACCGATCAACGGTGTTGGAATACCATTCCTGCCTTGTTTGACCCCTGGATGCTGGTTTTTGATGGCAGCATAATTGACACCATTAATACAGAAAAAACACCAACAGACAACATTGAAGCCAAATCAACCATCTATTCAGTAATCAAATGAAACCACAGCAAAAGGTAAGCCAGCAGAGGTACAATCTTTCTAAATTTAATGATTTAATATAAATTTCCCCACTGATTAATTGACCTAAGCCACTTAGCTACATAAACTTCAAAATGTAATATCAGTATTAGCCTGCAGCGGTCGGCTTGCGTTCATGCCGGAAGAAAATTATAATAGCCGGTAGATCCATTCAACAACTGTTGCAGGCTATTAACCTTCTTCATCTGTCAGGTTTGTTATTTGTTTACTTCTGCGCTTAGTTATCATTCAGTGCAGGTGCAATGTTGCTCTTTGCTTTTCAGATTCTCTACATGGGAGATTAAAAAAATTATTTAAAATGTTTCATAACCCTTTACAGATCAGTTACACAAAAAAAAAATTATTTAATATTTATGCATATTTTGCATAGAAACTCCTACACAGAGATACAAACCAAAAGGACACAGTCACACAGATCGTACACAAAATTAGAATTAATTGAACAAGGATGCCAGTGGGACGGCAGCTAATCAGTAATTGTGCCACACTAACCAGAAAGTCCATTAACCCTCTCACCGCAAGATTAAATTTGTTGGAAAAGGTAAGAATGTCTCTGCCCACAGTCAAGAAATAAGCTTCTTAACATGGAGCCAATCAAGCAACAAATCACTATTCATAGGAAAATAGTTTGTTGAAAAAACATGATGTTGCAACAGGGCAGCAGTTTTATTGCCTTATTTGAATCATGGTCTGTTTACACACTGCCCTCAGCACCTGGCTCTTATTTGCATTTTTTTTTATCCATTCAGTGATAATGAGGAGATATATCTGTTGTTTCTCAAACCCCGAGGAAGTGCCCCCCTCCCCCAAAAAAAAAAAAAATCATCAGCCTCCTGTTACCATGGTAACAACACAGGAATAACTGGAATGAGGTTAAATTGGCATCAGGTGATGTCATTCCTTCACATATTCCCCTCATTTCGTCCTTTCCTCTCTCTCCAGCCTCAGTCTTTTTCCTTTTGTTTCATCTTGCACGCTATCAGTCTTGTCCATCTGCTCTCCCCACGACCTCAGCGCTCTCCTGTCAAAGAGAGGCTACAGTTGCCATGGTGATAAAGACGGCAGTATCTCCATTAATGAAATTTAGTTAACATCTCTTCACCTAGGCTAACTTCCGAGCAGATGGTAATTTCCTCAAATATCAATATTCAGTTCCTGCCTCTTGCAGGTCACAGTTGACGTTTTTACACATGGAGTAGCTGCAATTTGTGAAGCCACAAAGGCCAGGCAGTTATTTATCACAGAGATTTAAAGTGTGATTATATTGGAAAATGCTAACAGTCATAATGATGGCAGGTTCAGAACTATTTTGGATTACAAATATTTTAAGACAATGAAAAAATCTAATGATGATTTTACAATAACATTAAGGTTATTGCCAAAAATCAGAAAACAAAAGTCGCTGTTTCCAGTTTGGTGCTGGAAGAGTAATTAGTACTGAATGAAGCTGAAAAAGGGCATGAAAAAGAAACTGGATATTACAGAGAAGATAAATAACCACACATCCTAATCCTCCACATTATACAGATCAGCTTTGATGCAACACCAGTGCAAACCAATGACACAATAAATCCTACTAGAGCAGTGGAGGAGTATTAAAGGATAAGTACATTCAGGACAAAAAAAACACCCACTGTGTTTCAAAACGTGTGCATTGTTCTTCAGAGGACCTGACCTTCAGCAAGACAACAGCAAAGGAACTGACATCATGTGACATGACAATCAATAGCTCAGAAAATCCTTGACATCGGTTTGGTCACAATTAACTCCACCTGATGAGCTATTGAGAACGCTAAATTCCCATCAATGCCATACATTTGCAGCTATTAGACTTCCAACATGAAATGCTGTGATTGAAAATGAGGTTGATAGTTTGCCCTTTACAATTTATCTCACCTTTTGACTGATTTCACAATATTCTGGAGTTGATTTTGCACAGGGATGAAAGCAGGAGCTCGGCGGACTTTGCTGCAGGGTGGTTAGCACTCAGGATGGAGGAGGGAAAAGAATGAATGGTATGTCATCAGCAAGCAGGAGACAGATCTTCTCCACTCCATCTGAGATGTAATTGATATATTTGAAAGAGAGAAATATTCTTGGCATTTTCCGCCCTGCCACCATATTTCTGCTGGAGCATTAGGTCTAAAAAAGGAAAGCAATTTATTTCTCTTTGGCCCAGTTACAATAAGGAGATTAATATATCATCAATGCACCTGGACTGTATGTGCCGTTTTTATTGGCCTTAAAAAAGTAATAAGGAAGTCAAGTGGTTTGTACTCACAGGACTATAATGTACCTTTTATTGAACCATCCCATTTAAGGAGATACAGTGAATCTTGTATGAAGTTAAACACAGTATTTTGGTAAGAAATTAATGAAACAAGGATCCAAATGAACTGTTGTTCGAATCCTCTTCCACCTGGCCATGCCATTAAAAACAGTCCAGTCAATCCCGACGGTACACATCGATTCCTGCTTTGTGATTTATTACTGCACATATTTGGAAGTTGGTAACAGAAGAAGAATTAGCAGCCATCACATCCACTCATCTCCTCTCTCTGTGTAGCTGCGTGTCACCCACAGGGACAGGAAGAATGAAGCTGGCGTAGTGACACTATCAGGCAATCATAAGGCTCTTTGAAATCTTCATGACTACGAGAATTGGCATCAGGGGACAAAATTAGATGAAAAAAAAGCCTCAGTCAATCAACTACAGAAAAGTCCCCCACAATAAGAGAGGCTTCACACGGATTCAGCAGTCCTCTAAAGAGGATGGTCCTCTTGTTGGTATGATTTAATACTTTGTTTTAGAATCGTTCAATTTAATTCATGAGCTAAAAACAATGCTTAATTTAATTGGGTGTTCCTAGTTCAGGTAATTTCTATGATTGGTGCATGAATTTATGTTTTCAGTCAAATATTACACACTGTAAAAAGTGTGTTTTTGGTGATTTTTTGTGATTCCAATGAAATATATGATGTAAACACACTGGGACACATTTCATAAATGGGGAGAGTTGCGTCAAAAAAGGGGAGCAGTGTAAAACCTATGGCAAATAAATTTGTGGATCAGGAAACTGTTTTCAAACTGGATCAGTCGATGCCCAGGTTAACAACGACTGCCCCGGATAGTGTGAGCCAGTGGCATACTGGCCATAACTATAGATTGAAATAGATAACCACTGAGGCGAGCCTGAAAGGCAACAGCTGAAAATGAAGCACAAGCATCAGTATTCAGTGTTAATGATCAGTACACCAAGTAGAGAAGAAGAAAATAGAAAACACTGGCTTTATGTATTTCCTTCATGGGCCTGTTTATTCCATAAGTATGTTTCCTCTTCTCCAGTGTCTGAGGTATCTTTCATCTGTCGTGCCTAATGGGTGCAACAGGGCATCGTCTTTACTTTGTATCATCGTCCATTAAAGTAGTAATTTCCTGACATCATTGACGTCAGGAAAACAAGCAATGATGCAATTTAAAAATAAACTAGTAAAATGTACAAAGCATGTTTTGAAAATAATTTTAAAAAAACCTTGCAAGTAGATAGAATTACTCCAATGTTAAAGATCATTATTTTGAACTTACAACAATTTATTCAATTAAAAAGAAATTCATTACGAGCCTATCTGTACTTCATCCAGTGGAGCTAACTGCCAGGTGTGAAGGAATTTAAAATTTGAAGTCTCTGTACGGTTCCATACTTACATAAATAGCATCTCTCTAGACCAAGATCCAAGATTAGAATACCTCGATCATCTGTCTTCACCTACTACCTGGACGGACTGCCTCCCTGGTGGAAAAAACAACGTCTTCAAGATGTGACTTCAGTAAGAATATCAATTGACATGGTAGTGGAGAGCCAATACAGCGCTTGAATTGACTTGAGTGTTAAAGGATAACCTCATAAACAACGTCTCACACTCCTCATGTCACGTTAAATCCTTAGAGACCAGGAAGTGTCCTTCAGAATGGGTGTGGCGTTATAGTCATCCACATATAATGTCTCTTTCATCACTGGTATTTAATACTTCAGTATTAGACATCAAGCCTCCAAATCCTCTTTCTTCATATGAATTGCCTCGGCCAGATTAAGACCATAACACAAGTGAATTAGGCCAATTTGTTCTGCATTGATGAAAGAGAATTTTAAAACACTCCCTTTGACCCACTTGTTTCGGATGTTCAGCTTCATATTATGTCCGACAAATGATGCAGGTGCCGTGCTGTCTGACGGGTCCAAGATAACCTGACCCTGTGAAGGTCCTGACATTGTAAAAATATAATGGTGCATCTGTATCTGAATGAAAACAATGTGTAATTTAATTGACTGTTCCTAGTTCACTTCATTTCTTTAAGTTCATTGACAATTTTCTTTTTTCGTTTATGATTAGACCGCTAGTATTCAAAAAGGGAAATTCCGGCTGTTGAAATATAAAACAGCAAATACATATTTATTATTGCTGCATGGATTGGAGTTTTCAGACAAATGTCTAACGCTGTAAAGGTGTATCATTGGTGATTTTTTTTTAAATTATATTGACAGCTGAATTTATTAGAATAAGTATTTTCAACTACCGTTTTAGACACAAAAGTAATTAATTCAATCGTGTGTTACCAGTGGAGAGACTTTATTTGACAGTTTATAACAGATCGGTAAACTCGTGTGTTAAAGCTAGTTTAACTGAGTTCATACCTTTATCCTGAAATGATCAGAAGATAAAATCTGGTAACCCAGATGTGAATCTAAAGTGTGACCAGATGTTAGGAACATAAATAAGATGTTTCGTGACCTTTATAGACTTAGGAGGTATCAGATATACTGCATCATGTCTTTTCCCCGTTGGGCTCTTCCTGGTGGGATCTCCTGTCTACTGATCCGGCCTGACGTTCTGCATGAAAGCCATCGAGGAGGGAGGAACCGAGTAATCATAGCACATGTTAGCAACCTGCTAATTATCTTTATGTTTGAATGCTCAAGATTAATTTCCTGCAAGCCAGTGTGTGATTTCGGAGGAGTTTAATGAAATGATCTGTATCAAAACCAGCATTTGGCCGGTATTTGTTGACAGAATGGGGATTTCATTAATTGGATTTTAGAATGCACTGACAGACTTTCCATATTTGCTCATTACATCTGCGAGCTGAGAATTAGGTCGGAATCAATTCCAGTCTCCGGTGGACTTGAATAGCAATATTCCATATTGCTAATATGCTAATCTAACTACGGATCTGTGGCATGTAATGTCCCCTCTGGTGTGGAGAGAAGGGAAAGTGCTCAGTCTGGGAATAATAAAAAGAATTAACAGAGATTAGAAATTAGACTAAATGACTGACATCAGAGTGATGATGGCTCTTCCCTCTGGAAGCATTACAAATGAAATTTGGTCCGACCAAAGTGAGATTCAAACTTCACCTGACACACTCGAATAGTTGATTATTGTCGGAATTAATTTGATGGAAAATGAGCTGGAAATGAAGTATTTTGAGGGAATGAATTGTTTTATTTATAGCTTCTATTTTGCCGAACTCAGATAACTTCTGTGGAAGACTGAGACCATTTTTGCCAGCAAATAATTATTTTAAATTATTTTTTCGATCTTAAAATTCATCTTGCAGCACCACAATGAGATTCTTACTTATGATCTCTGCAGCTTTTTAATGTTACATGGTTGCACACATTTCTGTTCAGATACAATTCAAATTTTAAGAATTCCTGATCAGTGGAACAAGACAAACATTCTCTGTGAATATAAAGGATTACTTCTAAAGTACTGAACACACATGTTAATATACCATTATCTTTAGTCAAGATGACTGAACTGTTATTATGAATTTTATTTTCTTCACGTGTTATATTTGCTGACCATCCAAATCAAATAGACAGTTCTGGGTTCATATCCAGGAGGATTTGAACCCTGAACCCTCTTGTTATTGTGCAACAGTGTTCCGGATCTTAATCAAGGACCCACAGCATATTGCATTAGGGGCCGGGCTCAAACCCTGGTCTCCCGGTTGAGGGACGACTGCTGTACTCACTGAGATAAGAATCAATGATACACTTGGGGAAGCAAAGGCAAGACTGTGTTGTCTGATCTCACAGAAGAGCTATCGCTGCACATATTACTGGAAAAAAACGACGCCTACACTGTCAGCTCAGACACAGGGGTATATTCCCGAAGCCACCAATCCCCTGAGTTACACAAGCAATCCCACTGATTGCAGCCGACCTTATCCAAAATGAATTAAACTTAAACAATAAAGTGTATGGAGTTTTAAAATTTGAAAATGATCCATGAAACAGTTTTTGAATCATTGCATTAATATGAAGGATCCGTTGCATACGACATTGGTTTTAGTGTCATGGCTGATTGGTGGATGTTTCCTTGCCAGTTTTATCATTAAGCATACACTTTCTTTCTCGTGTACATTGGCTAATGGCCTAAAAACCTAAATAAACTTCTCTCTGTAGATACGATGTGGTTTCAGTCCGAGTGTGATTTAAACACAAACCGTGACAAAATACAACAGCACCGCCTCTTTCGGACTCTTCAAATCCATTACCTTAAATATATAGGTGGAACACCCAGGACTGGGCCATATCAAAGATCTGGTCCCATTTGCAATTGTTGGTGGGCAAAATATAAATCACTGGATAAGTCCTTGACTTTATTGAAGCACATACAATCCTCAAACGTGTCATTAGAAAAAGGCTCAGCGATGTGGACATGTGGAGGGAATCGCATCACCGATGTAACGTTACACCTCCACTCGGAGCTCCATCTCTAGAGGTTTGGAACTAAACATATGAGTCAGACTGAAGCGGGTGTATGAGACCTCTATAAAGATTACCTCTAATCTGTTCCACTCCCACCTGCTCCTTGCTCGTCTCTTCATGTGTGTCCTTGTTTCTGTGAAATGCATACCAATATTGTGTGAAGGGAGAACAGGACGACTGTACTCTCTTCATCCAATGACAATGACAATAAAATATATTCTGGTTATTTGCATTCATATATGGATCCCTTGTGCCCTCGCTGTCTAGACCTCAAGTTGTCACATCTGTTTAATCCAGAAGTGCATGCTTAGCTTGGTAGATTTGTAAAACAACAGCAACACAAACCTCGTATATGTACAATATCTGGAATAATGAGTGCTTTCACGGTACTCTTATTTATCATACACCCAGTCATTCAGGGAGGCAAACAAAACTTTTAGAAGACAGATCGTACCTTTAAAGAGAGAAGTAGATTTCCAGCCAATGGTTGCTTGACAACCATTTAATTTAATGCCTATTAATAATGCAGCAAATGGAAGTCATGACTACGCCCAGAGACTATAAACCATATACTTCATGGGAATGAAACATTCCATGACCTTGGGATGGATAACAGTAGACTGTGGACAGTAATAAGGGGTCTAAAAATAGAAGGGGGCATTACTATTATGCCAGGTAGGTGCTGTGGGAAGGGGTGGGGGGCTGCTGCAGGTCAATCAATGTCATTTCAAAGAAGAGCGAACCTGAGTAGACTTCGATGTCATGGTATATTTTACATTATTTACCATGTAATTACACAATATTTAATTAGTATGTAATGTAAAAATACAAGTTTGCGGTTTTTGCATTACTTCTTGAATCTTCCTGCTATTTTTCATGCTCCCCGTTACTTATAATCATCATAATTTATATAATTGTTGCTTATTTACTTCAGGATCAACAAATGCATGAAAATGTTGGTCCAGTTTAATAAAGACTGCCCTCTATTTCAAAACCAATTGACATCATTATCAGTGTGCGGCTAGGCTTGACTGATTTTTCTGAGTACTCTTGAGTGTGAAGGCACCATTTTTACTGTTCCACAATAGTCTGTCTGCAACCACGTTACATGACCAGAGGAACAATAACAGACCACCTAAATATAGTAACGTAGAATCACAACTGACATGTCTGTCAATCATTCTGATAGCATGGTGTTGGGTTGAAATTCTGCAACCAGCAGAATCCCTTCCTCCAAATCATAGGCCCATGTCTCGGGTTTGTGCCTTGCAGTGCCTTGCATGTGACATCACTGTTCTGCAATGACTAGCAATGAACCCCAATCTCAACCTGCAGAGTTGGCTGAGTGACTGAGCAGCACTAACTAGAGGGTGGGCCATCATCACCATGATCATCTCTCAGGATGACATCTGTAGGTTGATCTAATCCATGAGGATGAGGTTTACTGCAGTAATAAACGCTGTAGAACACACACCGATTCTGTAATAATTTGTATACTTTAGTTGTGTCACCTGGTGATTTGAATTTTAGAATCATTATTTAACCTTCAAAAAACACTTAAAAAGTGAGGCAAAGTGTCCAGTTTATCTTAACCAACATTAAATATATGAAAAATACAATGACCTTTGCTGCTGCCAAATTATATAGAAATGCCATGATCATGTCATAACTAACTTTCTGTCTCACAAGTTGGGGAAAAACTACCAGTCTGGAAATTAAACCATTGGCAACTCTTTACAAGCAAACCCTCAAAGTTCTAGATCAGAAGCCTAACAGCTTCCCATCATCGCATCATCTTTAATAATCATAAAGTTTTGAGCTGGGAAGACGTCATAAAAACCCAGGAATATCTGCTTAGTCTTCAAGAAAATTTACATAATTCTATAATAATGCTCTTCCACCTTTGAAGTCCTTGATATTTCACCCTAACGATACCAGTCAGACCGCCACCTGCTACAGCAATTCAAAACTGGAACTCAACACCCAGCCAAAGATATTCACACATACGCTACATTTAAAAAACACCTACAAATATTGCTTGTTGACAATTACAACTGCACACGTTCATTTCTCATTTCTCTTTCTTATATGTAACATGATCATGGATTCTGTTCCTCAATCTTCACTAAATGCGTACATGTTTGAATGGACTTTTAACGTGATCACTGTTCATCACCGCGCTTGTTAATTGCCTGAACCAGTTTTGTTTGATTTTTACTGCATTCTCCTTCTTCTTCTCTTCTTGATTTCATATTTAATAGTGTAATATATAAAAAATGTATTTATTTTAAGGGTTCCCACTGACACCACTGGCCGGGGACTACAGCTTGAAATCATCCATAGAGGCTAAAGCTGCCACATTAACTGTTATTGTTACAGTCTATTAATGGGAATTGTCCACGACCTTATAAGCCAATAATCAAACAAACAAACAATAACACTAACCTCAGGGATAGGTCATTCTGAAGCATTATAAATTGAACTAATATTCTATTTATTGCGAGTAATTATACTTAATTGTGTTTAAAAACATTTAAATGTAGATGTTCATTTTTAAGGAAAAACGCAAAGCGACAGAATGTGTTTGGTTTTTTTCTCCATCGTATCTAGACCAACTTCCATCAGCTACTTATTTTAGAAGTATAGGGTTCCTTCCCAAATAAACCCCAGGACACAACAGACATGTAGCTGCGTGGTAACATCAACTCTGTTCACTCAGAGAACAGCAGTTATAGTAAGTTACTGGTTGCTAGCTAACTGAGCAGAAAGACTCTCAAGTCCCATCCTCAGGGTGACTCCTTGTCTTTATCCATCATTATGTAGATGACCTTAATTATATCTATGATTAGTTGAATTGACACTAATGAGAACATCTCTGAAAAATGAACTCCCATACTATGAACACCATTCATTCCAATTTTTGTTGTGTAGCCTGCACAATGTTAGGAATGTGGTTTATTGGGCAGAGTATTTGGATCACATTAAAAACAAATCTGAGATTTTGAGAATAAAGTTGTAATATGGTGAATACATTCATCATCTTCTGTTTCAGAAATGATATCCACCGAGCTTGTACAGCTCGTTTTAGGTAACAGACCCAATGTCCTATGCAACCTCTTCAAAGCCTGATAGTTTTCTGGTGCTGTTGTGCAGAAAGATTCAAAATTTCTTTATTTGTCAAACCTTTACCAAATATAGCTTGAAAAGATGATCCATTTTTCTCATCTTGATGCTGGCAATACTATTGATGTTTCCCTCTGATGTATAGCCTAAAATCATGACTTAATTTTCTCATTAAATCATGACTTAATTTTCTCATTAAATCATGACTTAAATCTCATAAATGTCAGCTTTATCCATCCATCCATCCATCCATCCATACATCCATTCATTTTTGTCTGCCTGTCTGGGGTCATTTTGGGTTGGCAGCAGGCTAAGAAAGGCATCCTAGACGTCCCTCTCCCCAGCAACATTCTCCAGCTCATCATAGGGGATCCGGGGCGTTCCAAGGCCAAAAGTCTTTTATAATTAAATTCCAGATTTTCGCATTAATTTCCAATGAAACTGTCATAAAGTTCTGACTTTATTCTAATAAAATTACAACTTCATTCTCACACAAAATGAAACTTTATTCCCGAAAAATTTGAACTTTAATCATAGAAAATTAGAATTTTGTTTACATAAAATCTGTTGGGATCTTCTTCTCCGTCTTGTGTCTATTGTCTTCCTCCTCCCCTGTGTGTGTTCTCCGTCTGTCCTAGTCTGTCTGTTAATAGGGCATGGCTACGTCTTACTCTCTCCTCACCTCCACCTATCCTGACCTCTTCACAGCTGGCTCCCATCTGGTCCATCTTCACAGCGCTGCATTTAAACAATGGCTCTAAACTCCATTCTTTGTCAGATCGTCCATTCATGCTAGTGGTAACTGAGTTTTGAGTATCTTGCAGGTGTTTTTAACAAACCTGTTTTGGTTTTTGGCTCACTCGGTATTTCTCGCCCAGGTTCACCATTCCATCTGGTAACAACACTTTCTGGTCTGTGTGGATTCTGATCTACTGCTCTGTGCCCAGCTGTTGGCCCTGCTCCTGCTCTAGTTCATTTTTTGCATATTTTCTGTTAATTTTTTTACCTGGCTTCTGTGTGTTTTGAGTTCTGCATATTTGGGTCCAAGAAAGAACTGGTTGATTCAATAACCAGATAGCATCTCTACTCACAGGAAATCATGTCTCTATTCTGGTCAAATTACGACCTTATTCTCATAAAATACAACTTTGTTTCTGTAAAATCACATCTTTATTCTTTTAATAATGTGACTTTTTTTTTGTCATGGGTTCCTTTTTTCCCCCATAGATGTGGTCCTTACAAACAGTCATAGATATAAATTCACCTGCACAGTGGTTGAAAAGATTTACAGTGAAAAGTTTTTCAGTGAAGTGTTACTTTCTTCTTTCAGGTATAAAACTTTTGGCTCTGATATTTATTGTTGTGTTTCGAAAACACTGATACTTAATGTCACCATAAGTCACCCAGATTCATCACTTGTCTCGCGGGGGTGAGGCTGCTGAGACTCACCCCCTGTAGGGGGGAGGAGCGTGTCTGCAGTGGGACGGTGCAGGATGCAGCAGTCCCGTCAAACCGTCTAGACCTTCTCTGGCTATCGGACCTCACGCCTGAAAAATAACGCCAAACAGCTAGATGCTTGGATTCTATAAAAGTCCAATCAAATATGAGTGAGATGGCTTGGAGCGGGGGAGCAGGAGCAACATAGGTAGGGCATAGATCACTCAAGTATTTATTTCATTTTTGATCTTTTTTTAAATGAGATTGCTTTCTTTTTTTTCTGCTGGTTCCGTTATGGATGTCTTCAGGAGCAGCTGCGTGTGGTTCAGGTGCGTCAATTATATTCTAGAAGAATAATGACCAGATTTTTGATTCATGAATTCATGATTTATGATGAATTCGTATGATTGTTTGCACGTGCATAATAGTTAATCAACACATCCACAGAATATTTATTCAATATCTCTCTGCATTATAATACACAACCTGTTCCTTTCTAATGAACTTTTAAAGCAATGAGCGATTTTCTATGTGAAAACACGCGCTGCTTCTAAAGAGCTCTTCATGTTTCGCAGGACAAAGTGGGCTTTTTCATCAATTACCATGCATCTCACACTGGTGGTCTTAATTCTCGCCGTGACAGGCATCGCTGAAGGTAATCTGAGAATATCCAACAGACACATAAAAATAGTCCATTCATAAAAATAAAAAAGATTCTCTGGACAGAGTCTGGAGAAGGAGGATACATATTTAATATGTCGGCATATTCTATGTGATTTTTTAGTTTTTTTGCTCCAACAAGCTGTTGTCCTTTTCTTTTTATCTCAAAGGTTGGGAATGCAGCGAAGAGTGCAACATAGAGAATGGATTTTGTGAGAAGCCAGGGAGATGCAGGTACTGGAGATTGATTTGTAAAAAAAAACCTATGCTCTACCCTGTCAGGTTTTATAACAGGAATTTGTTTGTGCTGTAACAGTTCTGTCCTCAGACACGTGCATTTGCAATCTATTCAACTGGAATCATCTGTCTTTTCTACAATAGTTGGACTAGTACTCTCTTAAGTCAATGAAAAATAATCCCTTTTTGTTTTCCCAGTAAATTCCTTCTTCCAATCTACCTTTGAGTCAAAATGACTGTATGCCAAATACTATGTTGTATACTTATACTTCAAGGGAAACATTTTGTACAGCAGTGGCGGATAGTAGCAGCAAGGTTTTTCTTTCATCAAAGATGATGTGTTGAAAGCAGGATAAATGGTTAAGTGATAAGATCTGAGCGACAAGGTCCAAATTGTGATTGATAGACTATAGGATTAGAGCATCCGCAAAACTGAAGGTCTTGGATATTTGCAGTCTGCAGTAGTTATGCAGTAGCCGAAACAGCATCATGGGCGTCCAAACCTGTGAAAGAAGACAAGCCCATGTTGATCCCACAAAAGAAAACGAATGTAGAAAAAATTGCAGAAAAGGTTAATGCCATTTCTGATTGAGAGGTGCCAGAACACAAAGTCCATCACACAGCTGTTTTTTTGGCATAAAGGGGATCATATTAAATAGGTGGTTTTAATGCAATGGCTGTTTTGTAAATGTGTTTCCTCATTCAGTAAGAAGTATTTACATGTCACCAGTTGTTCCTTGTTTGTCCTTGGCTCAGTGTTAGTAAGCAAAGACTTAACATGAAAAACACTGACTGACTTAATATTCCTCATTTTCATATGTATTGATTTTTAGGCTTAGAACAAGGAAACCTTCATAAAATAGTCCTTTCCAATTTTCTCTCAATCTCTCGCTCTCTCTCTCTCTCTCTCTCTCAAGTGACGGGACAGAAGCCCTTCAGGGGCCAGTGTCCTTCTCACCCACCACTGTATCTGCCATAGCATGCATGCATTTTAAAACATTAATTGGGAGCCCTATAGCTGGTTTATTAATAGTTTAGAGTTGCTCCATATACCCCTTTTCTCAGGTGCAAACCAGGCTGGCAAGGAGAGAATTGTGACAAGTGTGTGCCGTTCCCTGGTTGTCTGCATGGCACATGCAAGAAGGCATGGCAGTGCATCTGTGAGGAGGGCTGGGTGGGCAGCCTGTGTAACCAAGGTGAGTCTCATAATGCTCCTGTAGATAATCCCATCTCCATCTGCCTCCTACCACTCACTGACAGAGGTAAGATTGAGTCACAGCGCTGCGGGGACACTAGGGTTGCTCCTGACCGATGTGTGGAGAATTTAGTGAGTCATATTTTTAGAAAACTGTAAGATTTGACACGATGTGACCAAGACAAAAAAGCTCCAGAAAATCTCAGCTTTTGATAAAAGATCAAGCTACTAAATAACTGCAGAAATACTCATCATAAACTAGTATGTGCTGCTCTTGAGGAAGGTGTCCAAATATATGCACCTAGACTGTGAATTTAAATGTTTAAAACTTTTAATTATGACATTTCCATTTCAAAGCACCACTGTTTAAAGTCAGCTACTCGTAATAGCGTCTGTCTGCAATGAGAACTGTTGCACAGAAATGAATTGCTGCTCCTTAAGAGCAAACAAAGATAGAAGAATAAAATTATGTGTTTTGTTTTTTTCTTCTGTTGCATCTGGCTCAGTTGGACCTCAGAGCATCTCTTGAACTGCTGGAGCATATGAGCTGCTTGCCTGTGTAACGTGGTTGGTTGTGTTCACACTTTGTTTTTGGTGACAAGATGATGCGGTGTGAATGTGAGCGAGAGTGGAAACAAAGGCGAGAGGGAAAAACAGGCAGAGACAAAGAGAGACAGCAGGAGGAGGAGGGAGGGCATAGAAGATCTAATAACAGCGGTTCTTCTTTCTTGTTTTTTTTTTTACAGATACTCGTCTGTGCACATCTAGGTCTTGCACTGATAATGCCACCTGCATAGAGACAGGAGAGGGAGGATACATTTGCATCTGTCCCCATGGCTACACGGGGGAAAACTGCCAAATGAAGCAAGGACTTTGCCTCACAAATGGGTAACGGCACCTTTTATTAGAATTTCTATTTTTTATGTAAAGGCATACCTCAGTAAAGCCTTATCTGTTCATCATTAGGAGCAATAATCAATATACGGAGCAATCTCATTCAGGTCTCTCTGCATGCTCAAGCAGACAATCAAAACCAGCTTAAACTGTACACTCAGCTTTTACGAAAGGCAGCTGGCAGAGTATTGGATTTTTACTTTCTTTTATAACAGCAAGGCTGTAAAGGCTCGAAAGAGTTGTTTAGATCTGTAAAACATGCAGAAGCACATACTTTGATGGAATACATCCACAAGAGCTGTCAGGTTAAATTATCCGTCTCTCTCAGCACACAGGACCAGCAGCCACAGAAATGATATAGATGCAGTCCGCTGAAAAAGGATCTTAAACACATAAATAGGAGAAAGCGGGAGTGGCTATCTAACCACTAATCTAATCCAACACAAATAAGCATTAAATAAAGGATTTTGAAGTAGTTTCAAATGATATTGAACTATAAAGGTTATACCAACTGTATCATTATAAAATCAAGTATTTGCCAACTTTAGCAATTAAATCCAACTGCATTAACAACTAGTTGCAGGATCCACAAAGGCCAGATTACTACCAGACCTCTTCAATTAATTTCACTTAAATAGGCCATTTTCAGAGGCATGAAGTTGGCTCTTAGGTCTCGCCACCAGCCCACTAAGCCAAAATTAAAAAAAATTACAGATAACTAGAAGACAGTGATGGAAGTAGACCAGTCTGGGAAGGTTTGCAAAGCTTTTCCTGGGCTCTGGGAATCTACAGATCCACAAGAAGACACAACTATCTTCACAAGAAGAAAACTTGGAACCAAATTGAACCTTTATAGAGGAGTCCAACATTCCAACATCCCTCCAAGAGTAAGGCGGGGGGCTCATTCAGGAAGTCACAAAGCATCAGAGGAACTGTAGGCCTCTCACCTCAGTAAAACTCGGTGCTCACGGCTCCATTGTTTTAGAAACATCGGGCAAAAATGTCGTAGGAGGATGGTAATCCTGACATCACTGCTAACAGCAACACAAAGTCTCATCTAAATTTTCCCACAGGACACCTGGATGATCCTCAATGTTTTAGGGAGAATATTTTATAATCTTGATGAGTGAAAAAAGTTTGGACGACAGGTGTCCCCAAGTTGAAGGTCAACTTGGGGACAGGTTGGGACTTGACAAGGTTGGGACTTGAGCCCTATCGACAGGCTGTGGTGTGACCTCAAAGGATCAGCCCATGCTCCCAAACCCCCGTGATGTGGCTGCACTAAAGCAGTTTGACAAAGAAGAATGGGCCATAATTCCAAAGGGATGTTAGACACTGATCTCCAGTCATCTGAAGCTCTATGTGGCAGTTGATGCTGCCTAAGGTGGCAACTGGCACTAAGCAACTTCTGTGTTATATTCAATTTTGAATGAAGATCCAAAACGTATATGTATAGAATCAAGTATTTTAGGAAACAAATAATAAATATACAGCGTATACGTACTGGAACAGGAAGTACAACAATTCAAACATGAGGAGTAAATATGAAGGAACACAGCATTGAAATGTAAAACCTTTATAGGCTTGAAATTTGGATTTATGAAGTTAGACATTTGGTAAAAACAAGCCAAGCATTTACTCTTTAAATTTTTTTAGTACATTGCAGTTTTTTTCTGAAAACAGGACTGCTGCAGTTGAAAAGGGCAGCATGAGAATAGCAAGAGTGAACTAAAATAGAAATGGTTGATCCTGAAGTGAAACTCATTAGATCTGTGAGATTGAGGGTTGATAATTCAGATGATTTGAGATAGTTAAGCCTAAATGTGATCTGAAGATTCTGCATCATGTTGGTTAAATGTTCATGGGAAATCACATTTGGCCCGCCCTTAATTTGAGTCAGCCAAAAGAAGAATAGCACCTACTCTGCATGCATAAGCCAAATAAACAATTTTCCTGCAGTCATACATTTCATTTTGTTAAACGCATCCTTCTCTCTCTCGGGTCACAATCCTCTGATGCAGAAAGAAACAGCTTCACAGAATTAATTCACCAGCGTCCTCCTGTCATAAATACATCGGCAGCTATAGCACTATTCCCACGTTGACAAGCAGACACCTTCATGCAGGGGAGTTTGTTTTCTATCTCGGCATCATCATAAACTCTATCCTCATTCAGAGCTTGAAGTCATCATTTGAAAATGGAGTACAACATAATCACTCAAACAAACTGTCACATTTCAAAGGCCAGTTTTTCGAAGCAAACAAATGCATCCCTCAGCATCCACAGCGGCCGGATGCCGCACGCATCAATTAAAAAAGAATCTTGATGGTGACATTGCTGATCCGGCTTCTAGCGCTCATGCTGCTTCTCATGTCAATTATAATGTCAACGTGTGGCTCAATTAAGCTGGTCAGAGTGTGCGCCCCTCTAGTTTGTGAGCAGACAGGTTCCTTCTTGCAGAGAGGAATGTGTCATTCTTTCCTGCAGAGAGGAATGTGTCGTTCTTTCCTGCAGAGAGGAATGTGTCATTCTTTCCTGCAGAGAGGAATGTGTCATTTTTCCTGCAGAGAGGAATGTGTCGTTCTTTCCTGCAGAGAGGAATGTGTCGTTCTTTCCTGCAGAGAGGAATGTGTCGTTCTTTCCTGCAGAGAGGAATGTGTCGTTCTTTCCTTTCATTACATGTCTGCAGGGCGGGGTGTGTGCATATCTGACTAAAGTTTGACTTGTCCCGTCGGGCAAGCCGGGATTGGACAAATATTTAGAAAATATGTTTTGGGCTCAGACACGTCCCGGAAAGCTATAATCTGGTTCGGACCAGGGAATTAACTAACTTAATTGAACAGTAATTTAATGCTCTTCTAGTTGCTGTGCTGTGAGCCATAGGGCGACTGTATTCAATTTTCCCTCCAAAAGGAACAAATATTGGTTATAATTACACATCATTATGATAGAATGTGCAACCTGCAGCAAAAATAACTACAACTCTAACACAAATTAGGTAATGGGGATTCCGTAAAAGTTTTCTGTATTGACCAGATCCTGAGCTCAGTGCAGGGGCAGTCCTAAGGACTTTAAAGGGCTGGCCAGGGTCCAGGGGGAGGCAAAGATATAGGTAGAGGTGAGAACAACACAAAACCAAAGTCTGCTAATATAAACAATTACAAACAAATGGGATCCTTAGCCAAGCAACTACTTAAAGGTATTATATAGTCAGAAATGTGAGCAATAATGTATTACACAAACCCTGGGTCTGTGCTTCCTTTCTTCCTTCCTTTCTTTCTTCCTTCTACGTCTCCAGCTTCTTCAGAATGTCGCAGATCAAGACAAGAACATATCAGCTCTGTTTTAGCTTTTCTTAACTGGTTACAAATTAGTTTTAGAATCGATTTCAACAATCAGGGAGGAGACACCAGGAGACTTGACTCTCTCACTCACACACACACACACACACACACACAGACACACACACACACACACACACACACACACACACACACACACACACACACACACACACACACACACACACGTGGACAGAGAAAAGTGCACAGTGAAAAAGACATAACACATAAAAAACATAACACAGAACTTAACCCAAAGTAAAACAGGAAACAACTTATGGCCCTGACATCGGTTATGTAATATGCAAGTTAATCGAGTAACAAAAAAAAGGGAACAATGTTATGTAATATAGGATACAATAAAAACTGTATTTCGTTAAGGTAAAGTAGAATACACTTAATGTGACTACAGAGAGATCTCAGAGGGATAATATATATATTTAATTACCAATAAATGAGAATATACTAACAGTTCCAGCACCAGCATGGGATGGGTTTTGATATTTGGGACATACAAACCAAACACACAGACACAAAACGACTATTCAGCACCACCAACAACCCTCTGACCTGCACAAACATCCACCATGATTAAAAAAGTCAGAATGTCTCGAGGTTTCCGAGCTAGGTCAGGCAGACATTATCGAGTGCGCTGTTAAAGACACACACACACACATTTTATATGCCTCATCTTCCTCATTGGCCATTTAGCACACCTGTTATAATATATAATAACAGATATTAATAATAATATCTGCGGGGAGTGATGAGGTTGGAGCCTAGACGCTAAACTCAAAATACATAACACTGTTTTGATATGAATAAACATTTCATATGTGAGTTGTCTGACTGAACTAAAGGCAGCATCAATGTAAAAAAAACAAAAACAAACTCACACATCGTTGCCATTCATATTTTTTACGCATCCTTCTGTCTGATACTGCCACACGGAGAAAACACGAGTATTTAGCAAGAATAAATCAATACATTTGTGCATCCTCCTCCTCATTTTACATTTCACATTTCACACTGTTTACGAACCAGCAGCTGGTTGTTTGCAATACAATACAATACGTTGCTGAAGCTCAGAGGGTTAAATACACTTCATATAATCAGAACGAGAAGACAGAATGGTTAAAAAAGAAGGAAATTTAAAGCCCTAAATCCCCTATTTTACAAGATAACACTCGCATTACATTTATACTTTTCAACATAAGATACTATAATTCATCGCAGTAATACTTTTAATGTATTATTATTATTATTATTATTAATTGATGGCTAGACAGTGACTTGAGTTTCAAAATATTTTTAAGAAAATGATAAATGGAGTATGCTATTTGTAGAATAGTTAAGCGCCTTTAGGTCACTTCCCCCCTCAAGTTAGCAAAACTTCAATTTAAGCTAGCTTCACAATGTTACCAGAACCAAATTAATTAGTTTGTGTTTTATTGTAGTTTGATTTTATTTTTTTTAGAAAAACTGAGCGCATGGGCACATTTTGAGACAATCCAAATGTGAAAGATATAAATGTATTTACATTACTTTAAAATTGTGGTAATTGCACTAGATTACTTTAAGAGTAATCTACTTACTCTACTAATCTATTACTTTAAGTAGGTACTTTTATTTTAATAGATTTGTAAATCGACCCTTACAAACCTGGTTATCACCAAAAGTAATAAGGTTATATAATTATTATTATTATTATATTAAATATTATTATATAATATTTACCATGAATGCAGTTCAAAGGGAGGCCTCTCTCAATCATGTGTTAAACTAAAGTTGTGAACCTCCTATTGTAATAAATGCAATCATGAAACTGCATCAAGTGAGCCATGATTGCTTTTGACATTTAACATCATTTGAGTCAATGCAGGGTAAATTACTGGAAAATCTTTAGTGAATGAGTCGGTGAGACACGCCTGAAAGCATCATTAGTTTTGTGCTTATTTGGAAAGACGGGCTGCAGGTTCAGCCAGACCTAAAGATCCTCTGGAGGACCCTCCCCCTCAGTTGTGTCCATCAAAGTACTGGCACACAGATGCAGTTTAACATAATCTTTTTATATAGCATTTTTGAATGAATAACACCACTTAATAATATTAATAGGCTATTGCTTTTATTTGAAAAATTCCACATCGACCAAGCATCCAAAAAACAACTTATTGATCCCTTTAGCTCTAGAAATATCCTCAGGTTCTGCTTTCCCACTACTTCTCAGACTGAACAATGGAGGCATCCTCCCCCTGACTGTCAAATCCATGAGGAAGGCTCTTTAAGGACACAGCTAGCATCCTTAGAATCTCCCCAACAACTTGTCAGGCAGTCATGTTATTGATGTGAACACACTTTAAATTCAGTCTACTGCTCAGTGGCAGCCAATTGACAGATATCCTTCTCCTACTTTAAAACATGATCATTTGAATATTATGACCATTTCCAGAATAAATAGGGCTTTGTATATCTTCTTTGAGAATTTTTCTTCCAGTAAAAGGTGTAATTTAGCTGGTCCTCTCTGGGATGTCTGACATGTCAAGTGCTGTATTACTAATCTTACTCCAAGATAGACTGTTAAGGGCTTGCATGTAATTACATGAGCTATTAATAGATGTATTGATTATTTTCATCCAGGGTTTTCAATCTATATGGCATGGCTGCTTTGAGCAGATATGTTGCAGATGCAGAAACTTCACCCCTGAGACAAAGCGCGGATAGCTTCCTTTTTTTTTAAATATCGTTATGGGTATGAGCAGAAAATAAACTGTGCACTGTTAGTCATTAGGGCTGTGTAAACTGAAAGTAATCAATGTCATCATATTATTATAATGATTGATTATCGAGCTGAAACAAGTAATGAATTGATTAGTTTTTTATTGGAATAAGTAATCAAAAAGTAGATTTTTTTTCCAGTAGCGGGGGTATCAGGACCCAAATCTTCTAGTTAAAATCAAAAATGAAAAAATGTGGGTTGTTTTTTTGTTTTTAGGATCTTTACACTTTTGACTTTTGGTTGAAGTTAATGAAATTATTTCCGGTTTTAATGTAACTTTAATCAAATATCTATGTGGCCCCAGGCCCCACTCCCTTGTGGTACCCCACAAAGTATGAACATACAGTAGGAGCGGTACGCGTCCAATAATATATATATAATATAATAGATTAAAATTATTTTCATAACTGCTTTATAACCATGGAGAGTTCTGTGGTAAATAACAAGCTGTATATCACCTTGCTGTGTATTTAAATTATCTTTCTCTGCCTTCAAGCTCTCCTTGTCAGAACGGAGGCACGTGTACGGACGGCTCAGCAGCATACTCCTCCTGTTTATGTCCCCCTGGATTTTCTGGAGACTTCTGTGAAATCAACATTGACAGCTGTCAGCCAAACCCCTGCCTCAATGGTGGCAACTGTACAAACCACGGCCTGGCCTTCACATGTGTTTGTCCGCACGGCTATAGTGGTTTCACTTGCAATGAAACCACCAGCCTTTCGCCCTGTTCTGGCAGGCCCTGCTCCAATAAGGGCACATGTGTTGGTCAGCTTGATGGAACATTCTGGTGCATTTGCCAGAAAAGGTTTACAGGTCCCACGTGTTCCCTGCAGCACAGACCAAAGGCCAGGTCTAAGTCGGTTGGCAACCGGCCTTTGGACCACAGAGTTTTTGCGCTCACTCCGCAGCACTACTCTCACTCCGCTCACACCTTCCACAAGCTTCTCACACCACCCGAGAGAGATCTACTCAAGATCACCATGAAGGAGACAGTCCACTCCCCCGGTGTCCTTGTCACACACGGCCAGCTTATCTGCTTCGGCATGCTGGCCCTGCTCACCTGCTTGGTCATTTTAGGAACAACGGGTATTGTGTTTTTTGGCCGTTTCGAGACGTGGCTGGCTAATGCGAAGTACAGCAAGCTTGTTCGACAGCAAAGGGAGCATCTGCTGAGAGAAGCTGGCAACACGAGGGTGGGAGAGCCGGAGCACTCAGTAAACATCATCTTGTCGGAGAAGATTAGGCTAGCCAGGTTTGGGAAACAATACACTTCCATCTGATCGAATCGCCCCTCCCTCAGCAGTTAAAATGAATGTCATAAAATTCCATGGGGTAAATACTTCGACTGTTGTACAGTTATGTTAATAAAGTGAGAACTACTGGACTGTACTAGAATGTATTTGAGTGTATAGTCTAATCTAGTAAGAGCAGAACCATGACATTGGATTACTCATGTCATTTTAAATTCTATTCTCCAAAAATTCCTAATAAAAATGTATGAAATTATGAAAAACACTTATAGCATCTGTGAAACCATAATGGGATTGAAATGAATTTGATTTTAAAAACCAACAGAGCACTTCAGACCATTTTCCTTTCAGTACTTATAACATGAAGTCTTGCTGCTGATTTCTCTGACGGACATGACGTGTCATATTTTATCAAAATGACTTGAACAGCAAGAACTTGAACTGAACGAATAACCAACAGTTCAACTGAATATCAGTGATTATTTTTGAAATCATGAATTTTAAATAATCAAGCCCCTTAAATGTCAGAATTTGATTTTCTTTTTCTTTTTTTAAAGTAATTATGTTGATGTTGACAGAAGAGCATTTCATTGTGAACTGTTGCTCAAATAAAACAAACGAGCAGAACAGTTCCCCTCAGGTTGACAAATATCTGATCATTTTCCCGACATTTGTAAAACTTAACACGTTGAGAAAAAAATAATTTTAATAAGAAATGGAAGTTAATGTCCTCACCGACTCCCCGTAACTCATCGTGAATTTTCTTATCCCTGCAAAGAGACACAGTGAGTTTGTACAGTGTGTACAGTTGAAATGTGCAACCAGTTATGACATTACCACCCGACCTGCTGTACCCTCAAATCCTCCAGGTAATAACTCGTAAAACATCATCATAGATGCTTCTCATGCAAATAATCAGCTGTGCGGTACCCAAGTGTAGGTAATTTCATTTCCATACATTAGGTGTTAAAGTTATACACATATAGATGCACTCACTGCTGAAGATGGCTGTCTCGCTGTTCCTCAAGAAATGAAGCTGTGCATTTCAATCATCACCTATTTGTATCAGTCCAATGAAAATCTCAAACTTTCACTTATTGATCAATCTTTGTTGCAACACCGCTTCTCCCTGTCAGTGACGGAGTTGCCTGGGGTCATGCATCATGACTTTGCAGGCCCTGAAATCAATACTACACAAAATCTTTGTTTGTCTCGTCATGTGTGAGACGACAAACAACAAAAACAAATGTTTCATACCTGTTTAAGATGTGGAACATATTGCATGTTAAATATTCAAATGTATATGTTGCTTAAATGAAAATTTTTAATCGAGGCGTTAGAAAGACGCGCTATAAAATAGAGTAGAAGTGACTTTCAGTTCCCTCATGACCCACTGGGTAGATTCTGTTTATGTGGTGGGTGGTGTTTACCGCACCTCTGTGGATTGTTATCTTGGGCCGTAATAAGATTTGTAATTGCGGGCTGTTCATTCCATTAAACTTCGATGATTTATAAGTGGCATTTCTACAGGGAGGGAGGTGATGTAACCCAGGCAGTACCTGACAGTTTTGGATTACTTACTGTTGTACTTTTGTCAGATAATGTAATAATGTCTCTTAATTACTGAAAATAAAATGTGTCAAATGATATAATTTTGTCTGTTTATGTTTCTGGCTTAAAAAAAACAACAGATTAATCTTTAGTGTATATCTTGAAGCTTTTGATAGTGATGACAACACAAAGGAGGTTAAGACAAGGTCAAATGCTTCACACCAGACGTCCGATACACATGTTGTGTGTAGCACCGATTACCTGTCTGGAAAATCAGTGGAACAAATGTCTTGCTCTGAGATTCTTCATACATTTCTCCAGAGGACTAACTCGGCGGTATTCAACAGCAAGTCTTCACTCCTCCACTGTACCTCGTGTGTTTGGTAGCAGTCTCTGTCTCCACCTTGTGGTACATCCTTTTTATGCCACCTGATTATAGCTGCAGTTCTCTGCTTGAGTCAAATGAAGAACGTCATATGCTGCCCCGACAGCAAGGGGATCTCCTTGAAAAGCTCCCAATCCCCTGCGTTGCACAAGCAATTTCCTTGTTTGAATTCCTGAAATTGAATACGACTCATTAATAATCTCAAATAGTCCATATTGATTCAACCGAACAGTTTGTATATGCTGAGATAAGATCCCATAGTGACTCAATAATAACTTTTTCTGAGCTCCATAATAAAGTAGGACAGATTTTCCTTGTCTCAATTCATATGAAGTTTTTACATAATATAAGATATTTTAACGTAACGAGACATATGGTTGGGAACTAACTGTCGAAAAAGTCCCCCTAGAGAGTGAAATATGAAAAATGACAGTAAACAACGACTAATACACGTTTAGATATCCTTAAGTCCTTTTGTGTGAAGACGTTAGGAACTTATATTTTTTTTCTTTAAAAAAAAGAAAGTAAAATAGGATATATACAAGATTAAAAACTACTAATGTGGAATAAATTGGACCAATAGTTAAAAAAATGAATGCTAAACAAACTTTTGGGGATAAAGTACCCCCTAGTATCCATAATATATAACCATCCTTGCGTAAAAATCAATCCAGTTCTTCCTCGCACATAGGTCCATGTGGTTATACAATCTGAAAATTCTCCATGGAATAGTTTTTTGAGTTTATACGAAGGATCAGTGGACACAGTGGCGGAGGCAGCGATGACAGTTCAATAATATCCACGACTTTTTGGGAATATAAATACAAGCACACAAAGTCATTTGTAGCTGTTAAATTCTCAAAGAGCCAGACTATTATCAGTCCTTCCATTTTCTGTAACGTAGAACCTATCCCAATTAAAATTGGTTAGGAGGTTGGTTACACTCTTGACAAGTCGCCAGTTCAAACGACAACAAACAATTACTCAAGTTCTTACTTAGTCGTAGTCTAGAGTCACCAATTTACCGGCACTCCTTGTTTTAGGACTGTGAGACAATTTGAGAACCTGGAGGGAACCCAGGAAAACATGAGGAGAAAAGGCAAACTGCGCATATCAATCAATCAATCAATCTTTATTTATATAGCGCCAATTCACAACAACAGTTGTCTCAAGGTGCTTTCCAGAAAGAACAGGTCTAGACCAAACTCTTTATATAATTATCTACAGGACCCAACAAATTCCTCCTTGAGCAAGCACTTGGCGACAATGGCGAGAAAAAACTGCCCTTTAACGGGCAGAAACCT
>VRLP01004136.1:0-53109 GCA_009660295.1 Lophius piscatorius
CCCACCTGTGCCAGATCGTGTTGTTCCATTGTGCCAACCTATCCAGCGTAATTCCTAGTGTTCCATGGTTCTGATCTCTGCTCGTAAGAAACCTTGTATTTTTGCCTGCTCCCTTGGTTATTGTTTGCCTGCCCTTACTAGTAAAGAGATTATTCACCAGACGTTGTATTAGTCGTGCTTGTGGATCCTAACTGTGGTGCCAGCTTGACAGTCTGACCTTTTCTCCATCCTTGATTTTGATGAAAACATCATTTAAAGCCCAGTCCAAACCTCTACGGTACTGCAGTCCAAACTCTTGAAAATGGATGTTTCCTGTAGTTGGCCAAAGTGCTGGCAGCAAACTGCTCTCAATGGTCCACACTGCCTAGGGAGACAAAATACTTACTAACTAACTCTGGATTAAACTGGAAAACCACCAGAGATAAATATCCTTTACAACAGCTACAGAATTGATATTAGGTCTGGCTTTAAATTCCTCATAATGGTTATTTTAGTTAAGCCCTGCCTGAATTATACACACAAGTAACTTCAAATAGCTTCACAAGTATTAAGTGTATTTGCATAACAATGGTCAATGGATAGGTAAATCCTAAAAGAAGGAATTTTCACTGTCAATAACCTGCGATTAAACACAAAAAATACCAATATTGATATCATTACCTGATATAGATGAAAAAGTCTATAACATTATGACATTATAGTAACACTATGAAACAAAATAATCAATGAATTTGCAAAGAAACTCTTTGACAACTAGTGCACCAAATGTGATAGAAATACCCCAAAGTTCATGTTATTCTATATAGTTTTTGAAGGACAGCACCAAGAAAATTCTACACTTTGCACAGTTGGATAGCCTATGGACCTAAAATGGTCTAAAAATGGGATATTGACTCCAGTGAGAGGGATTTCTGTGGCAAATTACTACCTATGTCAACGAGTTGGAGTATATCTACAACCTTTGGCTGCGATATAAATACATGTTTTTATTAAAATCTAGTAATATGCAAAGCCTGATTATGAGCCTGTTTAGCAGTGCAGGTTAAAACAATTCCCTGACTTAATGGGTCGGGTGTTAGGGTGGTTGGGGTTGGGTTGGTTGTACATGAAGAGTGAATGCCAGATTGCGGAGGGGTAAATTTTCTCCAGTTGTTTGGAATAACCTGGTTGCCACAAAGCGAGAAAAAAAGCCTCCTGGTTGTTGTCAATGCGAAGGTTGGCCAGCAGCACAAAGCGCCTCTGTTCGCCAAAAGCTTGGATGACGCTGGTGCCCTGCACCGTCTCGTTGATGTGGCTGTAGATCGGCGAACGAATAACTGCATCCAGTCGTCGCAGCTGACAGGACGACGCCACATATAAACTCTGGAGACCACAAGACAGTAAGGCCTAAGTCATACCTTAGAGATGTCTGGATCACATGCAAAAAAAAAATAAAAGGTTTACCTGCATTATAATGTAGACAAAGGTGAGGGGGCGGAATAAAAGCCCAGTGAAGGGTGTGGTCAGCATCCGAATGATGCAGACTTCCAGCAGCTTGAACAAGTAGCCCAGCATAATTTTCAGCCCATCTGGAATCATACAGTCTATAGCGTCAATCTCTTTAGAGAAGCATTTCAGGAGGTTTCCACTAGCCGTCACCTCAAAGAAGGACATGGGTGAGTGTAGGACACTGTGGAGGAGATTGGCAGGAAGTTTCCTTGATGCAACAATACCAGCCAGAGCAATGGTGAGCGTGACATTCAAACAGTGATGATGGAGGCTGTCATACAAGGCGCCACCTGCTCATCAGGAGCAGTAACCATTCATGCCATTATTCACACACCAATGGAGCAGCCATTGGGAGCAACATGAGGTTCAGTATCTTGCCCATACACACTTTGACGTGTAGAATGCTGTGGGCGGGGATCAAACCACCACCTCCAAATTAGTGGAAAACCGCTCTACCAACTGAGCCACTGTCACCTCACAGATTATGATGAGGGATCAGGAATCGAGTATGTTGCATAAAATTTCCTGCTTTCAGGAAATATAAAACTATTTTATTACATGGAATGTTTTGGAGGTTTAAAGATGAGGAGATTTATGTCCTCAAACAAATGTAAGTAGAGCCTGATGAAGTAAAGCACAGTTGATAACACGATGATATCTTTGAAGAAGTCAGAGAACCTCATAATATAATGAAATTAATGATAATGATAATAATAATGATAATAATAATGATAATAATAATACATAATAATACATAATAATACATAATAATACATCATAATAATAATAACAATAATAACAATTCCATACCCTCACCTATGGCCATGAGCTCTGGGTAGTGACCAAAAGAATGAGGGTAAGGATACAAGAGGCTGAAATGAGCTTCCATCTTAGGGGGGGTGAACTTGGTCTTATGCTACATCCACACCATACATAATGCAAATGTTCTGTGCCTTTACAAATAAAGTCATTGCAAAGCTGCAGGTAGTACTAAATTGCATATGGTGACATTGAAAATATTCCAATTAAGCAACATATTTGCGTGCCACTTTGGCACAAAAGCTTTTCAGCATTGAGAATGTGGAAACGTCCCATGTCCGGGGCTCAACAGTACATTCACATTCTGCCTCATTGTGGAAGTAGAAGAAACTAATCAGCCGCCTGTGTGATGGTTTTCAGAGGTGTCTGTGTTTCTCCAACAAACGCTGAGCAGCAGTTGTGGTTACTTTGGTCGTGGTTGATAACAAGTGAAACAGTGGTATACACTTATGTACATATTGTTCCAGTATATTCATGAGTTTGTGATGCTCATGCAAGTAAAGCAGGATGTATGCATCCAGACATCCAGATGGAGCTCGGAGTGAAGCGGCACATGTACCTTCATGTTGAAAGGAGCCATTTGAGGAGGTTTGGGCATCTGATCAGGATTTATCGGGGATGCCTCCTTTTGGAGGCTTTGCGGGCATATCCAACTGGGAGGAGACGCCAGGGTAGTTACAGAACTCTCTGGAAGAATTACATAACTTGTCTAGCCTTGGGATCCATCAAGATTAGATGGAGAAAGTTGTTGGAGATATACATTTGCATATTTGGAGCAACTTGCATGGCTTGAGGCCACTGCGATCAGCAAGCAGAAGAAAAATGTTTGGAATGGTATTAATGAGGAATGACGATCACATATGACATTAATTGTATGTAATGTGTGTGATGATGATGCAGTGTGTTTAAATTGTGTACCTAATGAGCTGCTACTGAGAAAGATCTATTGAGAAATCAGTCATACTGAGACGAGATAGCGATATCTTGCTTCCTAAAAAAACATGCAAACACACATAATGTATTAACACTATACACGCAATATAAATACACACATATATATATATATATATATATATATATATATATATATAGGGGACATACTTGGCCCAGATAGGCCTGCTCAAGCAAACGTCCTAAAGTCCTAACGTCCTTGAAGTGCTGGATTTTCCCTTCATGTTGTTTTAAATGCCCCAGGACCCAGGAGATGTGTAGATGTTCCTCCCCTTGCCACAGGATAGATGTATTCTTCAACAAATTAATATGATATTCATTTATTTTCAGGATTTGAACTCTTTGATTACCAATAACAAAATCACAAGTAATCAAAAAAATATTTTGTTTCGATCCATCTCATCAATTTTCTTGCACTTATCGAGGGTCGGCTCACGGTGGCAGCAGGCTAAGAAGGGCATCCCAGACGTCCCTCTCCCCCAAAACACTCCAGCTGATCTTGGGGGATCCCAAGGTGTTTCCAAGGCAGATGAGAGATACAATCCCTCCAGCAAGTTCTGGGTGAATCCCAGGGTCTCCTCTCAGCCTGACACAACTAAGAACCTCCAAAGAGAGGAGGTTTTTTTCGCAACCCCAATCAGAAGCCACAACCACCTCAACTGGCTCCTTTCAACACAAAGGAGCAGCGACTCTACTCCGAGGTCCCGTTTGATGTCTAAGCTCCGTACCCTATCTCTAAGGCTAAGTCAAGCCACCCTAAGAAGGAACCTCATTTCAGCGGCTTTCATCCTTAACAATTCCTTCGGTCCCTTCTCAGAGTTCATGACCATATGAACAAAGATGAGGGTTAGAACAAAGATGGACCGGTAAATTGAGAGCCTTGCCTTACCACTCAACTTTTGCTTCACCACAACAGACTGGTACAATGCCTGAATTACTGCTTATACCACATCTCCTCCTGGTCCATTTCCCATCACTCCAAAAAAAGACACCAAGATACTTTTTAACTCGAGGCAGCAACCCACCCCCAACCTTGAAGGCATAGTCCACATATCCAGAACCACATCCTCAAATTTGGGAGTGCTGACTCTCATACCAGTTGCTTCACACTCAGATGCAGAATGATGCAACAAATGCTGGAGGTCACGTACTGATTAAGCAACATAAGGACATTATCTGCAGTAACAGTAGAGATGCGATTCTTAGTCAACCAAAATGGGCACTCTCCTCACCTTAACTGAGTTGTGAATCCTGTCCACAATTGAAGGATATAATCACACATGCATGGTTATACAGGGACTTGATAGCCCGAACAATAGGCCTGGTAACCCATACATCTAAAGTACCGCCCAAAAGACATCCCGGGGGACACGGTCATAAGCCTTCTATAAATCCAGAAACACATGTAGACTGGCTGGGCAAATTCCCATGACCCCCTAAGCAAGCCTGCCAAAACAGTAGTTGGTGCATCGTTCCACAATCAGGATGGAATCTGCATTGTTCCTCCTAAAGCTGAGGTTCAACAGTCTGAGACTCCTATCCAGAACTCTGTAGTAAACTTTTGCAAGAAGGCTGAAAAGTGCAATTCCCCCATAATTGGAACACACCCTCAAGTCCCAGTTTGCCACTACTCTCCCTGTTTGCATTTTGACATTGAATAAGCATGTCAACCATGACAATCCAACAATGTCAAAAGCCTTAGAAACTCAGGGCGAATCTCATGCCAGCCTTGGAGCCTTGCCATTTGGTAGCTTCTTAACTACCTCAGTGACCTTAGCTAGGCCTTCCCCCGCGTCTTCAGACTCCGTGTCCACTATAGAGGACGTCGTTTTTTGGTTCAGGAGTACCTCAAAATGTTCTTTCCCTCTTCCGGGTTTAGATAAGGCAGACCATTCAATCTAATTACTCCCTTCAAAGTTTCTCCATCGTTGCAAACATTGCCATCGAAGTCGCCCAGAAAAATTATAGAGTCCCCGGATAGGGCCCTTTCTATGACACCACCCAAAGACTCCAAGAAGGCTGAAAAGTTTGGTTTGTGGGTACAGACAACAGTCAGAGCCCTCCCTCCTGCAACCTTCAGTCACATGGAGGTGACCCTCTAATTCCCAGGTGAGAACTTCAACACAGAGTCCCTAAACTGGGGACCTGTGAGTAATGCCACACCCATCAGACTCCTGTCACCATGGGCAACTCTGGAAAAGGATAAAGTCCAGCCCCTCTCAGTGATTTTGGTTCTGGAACAAAGCTGGGGATAGAGAAGAGTTCAACCAAATCTAGCTGCTAGAGCTCCATCTCCCGCACAAGCTCTCTTTCTTTCCCCACTGTCTGCCATGTTTACAGCTTTGCACCCAACCCAAGCATCCATTCCAGCAGGTATTGGGCCCAAAGACAAAAAAAAAAGTTATTTCCCATATACGAAATGCAAAACGGATTAATTTTGCTAATAAACCCATTGTCTGAAATTAAATGTATTGTATTGAATGTATCTGTATGCTATAAGTAAATTAGATGTAGATAATGTAGAATTTTAATTATATTATATGTAAACAAAAATACAACCTGATTGAGATGCCGAGCTCGTTTTCGTTGGTTAATGAATGTTTTTTTTCAGGTAAGAAGGAGAGGGGGGAGGGATTATCTCCGTGTCTCTTGGGGCGGGCCTATCTTTGTGCTGGCTTCCATTGACGATGTGGATTAATTTGGCAAAGGCTCCCTTCTTGTCTGTCAGCCCCGTGTAGGATCCCATTTCAGAGATCCAACCCTCTTCCATAACCAGGACCAGGTCTGCTTTGTACAGGAAGCTTACCCCGTGGTGCTTCTGATTGCATCTGTATTTAATTCATTTGAAAGGAAGGTGCTAGATGCCACAGACACAGTTTGGCATACTGAAAAGCTAGTTCCGTTGTTTGGACCCTTATTTTCACAACATTGCCAAATATCAGGGGCTGGAGCAGGACGTGGAGGAGGAGAACCCATGGCCATATGTAAGGCTGTGCGTGCTCCTCTTGTGTGGCCTCGTCCCTCTCCATTCCCCGAATGCTGCGTTGTGGGACCATTTCGATTGAGAGACCAACTGCCTGTACCGCATCTTCGATCTCTGTTGCCATGGCCCTCTTAGACATCGCCAGACCAGATCCAGTACCGATCAGCTGCCTGGTTGTCCCTCATCTTCTGTGCAAAGGATGAATCCATCATCAAGACTACATCTCAACTTTATTTTGCAAAATGTTATAGTATGAAGCACATTTATTTTTTATTTGGTAAATATGGTAAATATATTAAACATATCCATGTGGGTGTCTCATTGTGCATGTCTGCTCATATCAGATAGTGAACCTCCCCTATCTGCTCAGTAATTGTCAGAGGCAAGTGTTCCACCGGCCCCTCAACTGCTTTACTAAGGATTTATGATAAGCTATTTGATGATAAGCTATTTTCTCATAATTCCTTCCACCGTTCTCGTTTTACCCACAGTATTGACTTTACTCTCCCATATACCGTTTCTTTTAGTAGTATTCAGATTTCTTTGCTGCGTCTCAAAAATATGTATTTGTCTCTTTCACTTGTACCTCCAGTTCCATGGCATTAAATTAAATTTTGCGCTTGCGGTCAATCTGCTATCCGCACACACTCTCTATGGCAGAAACTAGTAACACACATAAAACCCTTATTTAGATAGTACCGTCTCCACTATGGTTGCATCTGTTGTCATGGCAATTATTCTTAGAAGATCACCCGAAAACTACAAATCAAACATGCATTGGTAAAGCTGAACACGTAATTTAGCACTCACTATTTGGGAACTTAGCAAATCAGGCCACAACAAGGTTAAATATGCATTTGAGACAGACTCTGAGGTACCACGGTGGTGTGCCTATGTGGTCCAGCAGTGCTGTCAGGGTCTTTACCGTGTCTAGGGCCTGTTTGTTGTACCTGGGCCCCTGTGGTGGTGTGGGCTCTACATCCCAAGTTTTTTTGTGGTTTGAGGGGGGCAGGCAGAGCTAGCCAGCCTCTGTTGGACCCTGGAGGGGGCGCATTACACTGGTGGGGTCTTGCTGCAAGATCCTGGCCCAACACTCCAACAACTAGTACGACATGAACCAATGGGTGCCGAGCCAGTGTATGATGTCAACATCACTGCTCTGTTTTCGGTTCCCAGGAATCCATAGTCTCTGGGCTGGCTGAGGGGTAGGGGTGGAACACAAACCACTTCACTACTCCTCAATGTTACTGCCTGTCCTTTCCTCCTTGTTTGTCTTATCTCATCTTTGTGTTTCAGACTTGCTGTCTTTGATGAGAAATAGCTATATTCTCCATATAAAACATAATAATCTAGTCTTTCAAAGAGGGCTGGAGTGGGTCACATATACTCAGACTCACAGAAAATACTTTTCTACTGCAAGATCAAATTCTGTGTATTTTTAAGAAATGGTTTATACCAATCTTTGCACAAACCATAAGTATATGTGCAGACCGATATAGAACAAAAGTTCCATGTCTGCTATGATTACACCCTCAACATTTGACCAGCTATTATCTTACAGGAGAAGAGTCAATCCATCTCAGTATCCCTATTTGTGCAGTGTTGTGTGCAGGACGTTGCTGATTTACAAACAAAATTGAACGTGGGCCTTAATCAAAAGCTGGCGGACATTTTCATAGCACTGTCTGTCTTAAAGACAATTGTGAAAAAACTGGACTATTTAAAGTTCAATGGGTCAATCTTTCCGAAACCAACATGCAGGGTCTGCATCTCATACTGAAGGTTTCCCCTAGCTGAAGAGGGAAATGATGTTGATTGCAAAAGATAAGAAATGTTCACAAAGTATCTTGTGCCAGGAATGTAAGTGAACAGTGATCATGCTTTTGGAAGACCTTGAAAAGCTGTAAAGCTGGTTGTAATACATGCAAGTCAGCTTCCACTTTCACATCAATTTCCTTCATGTCAGCTTCTTCCTTCCCCTCTCAACTCACAAGTCTGTTTCCGTTTCTTACTATCTGGTTGACGCATTTTATCATTATTCCTCTGGGCCTCACAATTCTTACTTCGACTTCTTTTTTGTCTGCACTCAACTGGTACCTCATCTCTAGCATAAACTGGACCATATCTGTTATGGATACCGAGCTTACAAATACTTCTGGAGTAAGTTCGATTGCCTCTTGGGAGAACCCAGGTACACCGCTGACAGTGAAAACATCACCGTCAGCACCCCAGTCTATGGATGCTATGTAGTGATATTTAGATAGCTTCATTATCTTGGGGATGTTGAAGGACCAATTAGTAGGTTGCTTTACATGGACCCCTTTATTAGGGCCTAAACACTAAGTGCATGGAAGGAGGACCCTATTGTATTGCAAGACGTTTTTATTATTATAGTCCTCCCAAATGAATTGCCTTCTTGTGGGCTTCATTGTGAGCGAAAACTCATGAAACTTTACAGACTTATTAATTCGGGTGAAAAATTCCATACTTTATGGTTAGGGGGCGTGGTAAAATGGCTCCAAAGCACCCCCTAGCAACTGTCAAAAGAACCTCTCCATTGGACTTAGTTTCACCTAGAAGTATTAAATTTGGTCCACATAATAATCAAATCAGAATCTACCAAATAGTCTCTTAGTGCAATGATTTAACCCTAACAAGAAGCTGGCCATTTTGAATTAAATGAGCAATTTCGAGGCTTTTGACCCGATTGACTTCAAATCTGATGATGCATTAACATGATTAACATTTTCAGGACATAAGGGTTGAAAGTTTTAAGTAAAAATTTTGAGTTTGTCTTTACAAGTCTGGATAGTCTTGGGCTGCAAATATTGATGTATGGCCAAGAAAACACGAAATTGTCATAACCTGGGTGTATGTAGTCGGATTTGACCCAACATGTTAAGACATGTTGGGTGAAAGCCCAACCCTAAAGATGTCTAAATGAGTCATCTTTTGACAAAGTGACGTCTAGTGGCAACAGAAAATGTAATGTTTTATACTTTGATAAACGACTAGTACCCCATTCATCCCATGCATTGGTGTGAAGGATCTGAGTGGTCATCATAACTCCCCTGTACGTGATCTGATGTTCACCAACATCTCCACACTGATAAAGGTCCCACACTCAAAAGGTCTAAATGACAGAATCAGCCTTTTCCATAGTGCCCTTTTGTGCCAACAGGAAATGATAAACCTCAGTCTTTGATTTATTACAACTTGCTGGTTCACTCCATAGACTTCAAATTTGGCCAGCTATGTCATTTTAAGTTCATGATGTATTGTTCAGTACGTTTCGAGTTTTTGGTGTGATTGTGGACTACAAAATCTGCTGGAAACCTCATGATTGATCTGTAAGAATAAAGCTTACAGATCAATCATCAGTGTGTGATCACAAAACACACACTGAACTATAAATCCCTGGACATTCTGTACTTTTCACCTGTTCAACAACTTCTGAATTACTTTGTCGAATTTTGGGGAAACACTTATAAAAGCAACATATGCATACTACAAAATAGAGCAATCAGGATATCATGGAATGTGGGATACAAGGAACACATTATTTTGTAAGTGACATGAATGGAAGTTTATGGATCTGGCCAAATTTCAAACTGCCCCTTATGTTTTTGCGTTGAACATAAGTTCAAGAACAGAATATATATATTTATTTATATTTTTAAGCTTGTGCTTTTAAAACAAAGAAGAAGACGTGTGTGTCAGTCTGTGAGGTAGATTTATGAAACAGGTTAGGTAATGGGTTGAAGCAAAGGACAAATTTAAATCAATTTAAAAACTCTTTTAAATAAGCTTTATTGGGAGGTCTATGGAAAACGAAGGGGTCAAGGGTTGCTTATTTTTATTTTTTGACACTATGAGAATATATGTACCGTATAAATTTGGGTTAGTCATTTGTAAAATTATATGATACAAATAGTTGAGAATGATTGTTTGTAAAACAACCCCCTGACTGTTATAGACAGAACCCAAGATTGTGGTTTGGTTATGAATACATTTAGAAATTGTAAATTATGTATGAGTTCAGAGAGAAGTGAGAAGGAAGTAATAATCCAAACAGTTTAAAACAGTTTTACTTTTACCTAATCCTTTTTAGACATTGTTACTCTTCTTTTGTTTGTTTCCTGAATTTTTTTTATTTATAGATGAAATATATTCATTTATTCATTCAATCATGATTTTAGTTTTTGCGGAAATAATGGAAATGGTTGTGGTTAATACATATTTCAAGAAGAGAGAGGAACTGAGGGTGACATATACTGTAAGAGTGGCGGTATGAGCAGGCAGGTGGACAACATCCTATGCAAAAACGTCAATCTCAAACATCGGAGACTGCAAAGTGGTGACAGGGGAGAACATAGCCAGACAGCATATAATGCTAGTATGTAGGATGACTTTGATAATTTGATAATTGAAAAGTGGAAAATAGCAACAGGTAGAGAACAGGACTGTTACGTAGTGTGGGCAGGGCGAGAGAGTGGTTGACCCAGGCCCAAAATTCTTATTGGGGCGTAATTTCAAAAGAAAAAATAAAGTAGTACTGATAAATAAAAAAATACTGCGCCCTCCCGCTCATACAGCAAATCTCCCAATGTTCGAATATTCAACATAGTGTAGAGGGTCAGAATCACATCACTTCACCACCTGTCAGTGTCATATTTCTCATGTTTAACTCATGTTTCTCACTGACTATGGTAGAGTTAGTGAAAATTAGTTTATTTTGTTTTCATACATTTGATTTGATATTGAATTGAAAGAAGCTATTATTTTTCTTTCTAACTTCCTGGTTAGGTTGGAAACGACCCGTGGAAAAACCTAAAACGGACTTTTTCTGCTGACTACTCTCTTTGCTCTGTATTCACAGTATTGGGCTGTTGCATTCTGGGGATTTTGGGAAACATTAAAAAATTATTTTACCAGAAGCTCCAGTTCTGTCTAGCTCACACTAACATTATCATTGCTAGCTTGTATTTCTTTGTAAATACATTGAAATTCTTACAAATGTGCTGAAATGTATGAATATATCTGTGTCCTTTTTTTTCTTTCTCATTCATTATTTATCAGATGTGACTCTGAATGGCACCTCACTTAAATAAAATTGGTCAAGCCTACGCCAGTAGACAGTTTTTCAATATGATGGGGCAAATAAACATTGCAATGTGACATTTTACAGTATTTCTTTTGAGAATATATAATACTGTCCTCATATAATCTGAATTGATACATTTTTATAAAATGCCTATTAATAGGCAAATAATTTCAATTTGCAGATACCATCACTGTAAAGTTCCATAACTTGCATACAATGTTTAAATAATTTCAGCTAGTTGCAATGGGTGCTTAGGTAGTCCCGTTTCCTTAATATGTGTGAAACTGATAGTTGTTGTTGTTCTGACATGTGGAAGGTTGGTTATATATGTATGTATTACGTATATAAAACACTGGACTAGTGGTGGGACTGCATGGTCCACAGGTTGAGGGAATAAGAAAAAAATGTAATAAGGGAGACGGGTAGGAAGGTGCTATGTTTTTCTTCTGTACAGAAGGGGGAAAAAAGGAGACTTTGCGGTGGAATGAGTAGGTCAAAGAGATTATAAATAAAAAAAAGTTGAGCAAAAAGGATAGCAAGAGAGATGAAGAAAGTCGCCATGAGTACAAAGAGATGCAACTTGAGGTGAATAGTGAGTTGGCAAAGGCAAAAAGAGAGGCCTTTGACAAGTTATATGAGAATTTGACACTAAGGCAACTGGTACAAAGGACTTGTACCAGTTGGCGAGGCAGAGAGATCAAATGGTTGTATCTCAGGTTAAAGTGATTAAGGATAGGGATGGAAATGTGCTTAAAAATTAGAAGAGTACGAGGGCAAGATTGAAAGAGTACTTTGGGGAACTGATGAATAGGAAAATGAGAGAGAGAGGCCTGGATGGTGTGAGAATTGTAAATCAAGAAGTCTCAAGGATCAGTAAGGTGGATATGGGAGCAGCTTATGATCCTGATGACATTCCACTGGAGCTGTGGAGTATAGAGTGTTTAGAGTAATTAACTAGACTGTTCAACACTATCTTGGAGAGTGCAAGGATGCCTGAGGAATGGAGGAAAAGTGTAATTTTGTCGATTTTCAAGAACAAGGGTGAAGTTCAGAGCTCCAGCAAATACAGGGGTTTAAAGCTAATGATTCACACAATGAAGATCTGGAAAAGAGTACTGGAAGCTAGGATAAGAGAGAGAAGTGATCATTTATGAACAGCAGTTTGGTTCCACGCCAAGAAAGAGCACTACAGATGTAATGTTTCCTTTGTGAGTGCTGGTGAAGTACACAAAAGGTCAGAAGGAGTTTCATTGTGTCTCTCTGGATTTAGAAAGCGTACGACAGAGTACCTTGTACGGGATATGTATGAGAGCAGCATTGGCAGCGGTGAAATGCGCAGTAGGTGTCACGGATGTGTTTAAAGTGGAGGTGGGACTGCATCAAGGATTGGCTCTGACCCCCCTTGTCTGCTATGGAGATGGACGGGCTTTTAGATGAGGTTGGACAGGAGTCTGCGTGGACTATTACGTTTGCAGATGGAATTGCAATCTGTAATGAGAGAAGGTATCAGGTAGAAGAAAAACTAGAGAGGGGGAGGTATACGCTGGAGAGATGAAGAAAGAAGATTAGTCTCAGTTAAACAGAATTCATGTGTGCGTATGAAAGGGAGGATTTAAGGAGTAGAGGTGAAGAAGATCCAGGAGTTTAAGTACTTGGGGTCAACTGTTCAGAGCAACAGGGAGTGTGGATAAGAGTTGAAGAAACAAATGCAGGTAGGGTGGAGTGGGTAGAAAAGAGTGTCAGGATTTATTTGTGATAGAAGAGTAGCAGTAAAAGTAGAGGGAAACTGACCAAAAGATAGAAGGCAGAGATGGAGGTGGCATTGAAGAAAAAAAGATTTTCTTTGGGAGTGACGAGGATGTACAGAACTAGAAACAAACACATCAGAGAGTCAGACCAGGCTAGACATCGTGGAGACAAAGCAAGAGAGGCTAAATTGAGATGGTTCTGACATGAGGGCTAGTAGACATTTTGGTAGAAGGATTCTGGAGATGGATGGAAATGGAGCTGCAGGAGATGAACATGGATGGAGATGGAGGATTTGTTACTTCCAGGCTTGATTCCTGCAATATCCTACTAGCAGGTGGTCTAAATAAGTCTCGGAAGCCCCTTCGGCTGATCCAAAACCCTGCTGCACGTTTGCTAACCTGAACTAGGTTAAGAGAACATGTCTCTCCTATAATAGCTTGCCTGCATTGGCCCCCGGTAAAATCTAGAACCGGATTTAAAATCCTTCTGCTCACGTACAAAGCCCTTAATGGTCAGGCACCAACATATTTGAATGAGCTCATAGTTCCATATTGTCCAACCAGAGTACTGCGCTTCCAGCATGCAGGGTTACTTGTAGTCTCTAACGTCTCCAGAGGTAGAATGGGAGCTAGAGCCTTCAGCCATCAGGTTCCTCTCCTGTGGAACCGTCTCCGAGTCTGGGTTCATGGGGCAGAAAAAAAATATTTAAGAACAGGCTTAAAACATTCCTTTATGCATATAATTAAGGCTGGCCCAAGTTAGCTCTTAGCTATGCTACTATAGGTAAGACTGCTAGGAAGCTGCACTGCACTGAGCTTTTTTCTCTTCCTCTCTCACTCTCCTTCTTTATACATCCCACTCGATGGAATGCATTTCATTGGATTATTGCATGTTACAAACTTGACTTCTTCCCTGGAGTCTTTGTGCTTTGTCACCCTGCAAGGTCATATGTTTGGTAGCAGCATCTGATGTTGTGGACCTGCTCGATGCCCACTGTTTATGTAAAGGGTTGCTAAAATGTGTTTATACTGTAATTAAAAAAATGTGTTGAAATTATTAAAGGTCACTAAAACAATAAATAATGAAGTTTATGGTTGAAACATAGCAGGATGGTGGAAGTGGATGTGTCTTCCTCTAGTACGTTGTGTTCTACCAACCTAACAACTAAGGATCAAAAAAGTGGAGGAAAAAAAGGTTGCACTTACGAAACAACCTATGCAAGCAAACAAATGTCAATAACTCCAATGATAAAAGTTCTTTATTCCAAATTCTGCTAATGTTTTGGCTTCTGGAGCCTTCTTGAGATCAATAAAAAGAGTTTAGGAGGATGTGATTTGAGTTACAGCAATTTATACTCGGTGCTTCAAAGTTGGCTCATGATGTCACAAGGGGAGGATGAAATGATTAGAGCAATAGATAACCAGGAAGGGGCATGCGGTTGGTCCCAGTGGTGTGTCCTGAGGTCACCTAGGTCCCTGGTATGTAGGTATGGTCACAATTCAGAATTTGTGTGTTGTACTAGCTAAAATCCGTTCAGTGAAGACATTTGAAGGTAAAGTCATCATTCAGTCCAGCAGGTGTCATGGTATTGAGTGTGGGGATCCAGTACATCTCTCCCTGAGTGAGTAGTTTGGGTTGTTTGACCCCCTTGATTGGGACGGTCACGTGTTACAGTCCAATGAAGTGTAAAGTGGTTGGAGGGCCATGTTTGGCATCTTGGTAATGTTGGCCACGGAATAGTTCATATTCCCTCTGAGGATGGCTCTTTTGTGTTCTGAAATGCGTTGTTTAAGTGCTTTCTTTGTTTGTCCAGTGTATGCTTGTCCACAAGGGCATGTTAGCATGTAGACCACTGACCACGTTTTGGCCGTGTCTGGGTGGGAGTATTTAACGTTTGTGGTGTTCTGACAATGGTTGCAGTTTCCACATCTGTAGTTTCCTTGTATGTTAAGCCATGTGCCTTTGGGTTTACTAGGTTGGAAGGTGGGAACCAGCTTATCTCCAATGGTCTGTGTGCATCCGAATGAAAAAAGAGGAGGTTCCTCTTTTGATCTTTAGTGATCTCACGTTATGATGGTTCTGCTTGTAGGATATGCCAGTTTGTTTGTTATTTCCCGAAGTTTATGGTGGCCATGGTTGAACTCTAACTTTAAGGTGATGGAGATTTTTTTTTTTTGCTTGAGAATCAGCTCTTGGAGATGACAAAGCACAATCGTGGGTTCTGTCTATAACAGTCAGGGGGTAGTTTCTTGCACTGCATCTGGATTTCATCTCTTCTGCTTTATGGGTGAATTCCTCCAATTGCGACAATTCATCCTAAGACGTAAAAACTGTCCTTTGGGTATGTTTTGTTTTAAATGTTTTGGAGGGTTACTGTTGTAGTGGAGGAGAGTGTTTTGTTCCATGGGTTTCCTGAAGATAGAGGTATGGATTCTTCCTTCTCTATGCTTGGAGACAGTTAAGTACAGGAAGAGGATGGTGTGGTGGTTAGATTCCAATTGTAAATTGCAGTTCATTGGGGGGCAAGCTATGGGGGTCCCTCAGGGAGATGTATTTGAAAATGGATGGTAAGCCGATATCATTGGGAATGCAGATGTATAAGCTTTCCACATCCATGGATACAAGGATAGTAGTCTCGTCCAGCTGTCCAGTCAGTTTATTAAATCTTTGGTATCCTTCATAAAGGATGGTATGGAGGCCACCAGGTTTGTTAAGTGAGAATCCACAAATTTGGATAGTGATTCTTTGATGGATTGGATTCCTGAAACAATTGGTCTTAGTGGGGGGATGGTTTGCGTTTTTGTGTATTTTAGATATACCATATATAATAAGTGTTCTGGTGTATGGTTCCAGTTGCACTCAGTTGATCAAGTTGCATTCAAATGAGTGCATGAGGAGGCTATCAATTGCATTCATAATAATATTTACCTGGTTATTCTTTAGCTCTTTGTAGGACTCTACATACTATACTTCCTCCTTTGTTAGCAATTCTGATTGTGATATCCTGGTTACTTCCTAGTTATTTTAAGGCTGGGTGTTCTGTTTTAGTGAGGTTGTAGTCTGTTGATCCCTTGTCTCCCTTGATCATATCTTCAATGTCTTGTTTGATTAATTTTCCAAATGTGGTTGGTCTCATGAATTTTATTGTATCCACCTTCAGGTTAAATGCGTTAATGTGGTTGGTAATGGAGAAAAATGACCCTCTGGCTAGGAGAGATTCATGGATTGGACTGAGGGTGACTTTGGATAGATTTATAGTAGGTGTCTCCTGGATCGTCTGACGAGGATGATATCTGCTGGATCCCCTCCTTCCCCTCTTAGTTCTTTTACGTATTTGTGAGTTCCTTGTGTTTCTGGAGGTTCTATTGGTTCTACTCAGGTATTGTTAAAAAAAAAAAGAAGAGAATCATCATCATGGTGGATGGGTTCCAGTTCTGGTTCTTTATCCCGTTGTCTGGAGGGCTGGTTCTCATTGGGGGATTAAGGTCTAGTTGGGTGTTCCTGTGGGTATCTGAGATGGTGGAGTGCTTGGGTTCGGTGGAGAGTTCCTGTTGATACTTGGGATAGGTGGAATCTTTTTGTGGATGTTCAGGGGGATTGGGTTGTTCCTGTGGATGTATTAGGACAGTGGACCCTTCCTCTGGGCCTCTTTGGTTGGTGGGGTGTTTCTTTGGGCTTGTAGGGTTGGTGGGGGTTTTTTGTAGTTGTATGGGGCTGATGGAGTGTTCCTGTGGACGCCTAGGGATGGTGGAGTGATCCTGTAGGTATCTAGATTGAGTAAGTAGTTCCTGGGGTTGTATGGGGTTAGCGGATCATTCCCTCGGATCTCTGTGGTTGGTGGGTTGTTTCTGTGGGTCTCTGGAATTGTTAGAAAGTTCCTGTGGATGTGTGAGGCTAGTGGATTGTTCCTTAGGACGCTTGGCAATAGTGGAATGATCCTGTAGGTGTTTGGAATGTATACTACTGGGCGTACGTGGGTACTGGGAACAGAAAGTGCATTGTGTGGTGGAGAGAGTTGATGACGGGCCAGTGTACAATGCACAACCTGAGCGGGGACCCAAATCCATGTGTTTGCTACGCCGTAATCTACTCCTAGCAGTGAATGAACTGCCCCTGGAACAAGCACTTCCTACACAATGTCGCAAAAGAAAGTTTAAGAAAGAGAGAGACGGTTGTCAACAGTCAGGGAGAAAACCCAGAAAGCTCCGATGAGGATTATTTTGTTCAACAGATCCAACGCTACAGATTTGAGATCTCAACAAATAGTGGATCAACAAACCCTCCACGATCCGAAGACTGAGCAAAAGCTAAGTGCCAAAGCCCCTGAGTTTTATCCTACTGTTAGGGAGGAAACGGACACTCAGGTCAAGGGCGATACATTACCTGTAGCTCAGGATGGAGCTTGAAATTATATTGTTATTACTTCCTCCTTTGTTCGCAGTTCTGATTGTGATATCCTGGTTACTTCCTAGTTACTTTAAGGCGTGGCGTTCTGTTTTAGTGAGGTTGTAGTCTGTTGATCCCTTGTCTTCCTTGATCATATCTTCAATGTCTTGTTTGATTAATTTTCCAAATGTGGTTGGTCTCATGAATTTTATTGATCCGAAGACTGAGCAAAAGCTAAGTGCCAAAGCCCCTGAGTTTTATCCTACTGCTAGGGAGGAAACGGACACTCAGGTCAAGGGCGATACATTAGCTGTAGCTCTGGATGGAGCTTGAAATTATGTTGTTATGGAGGGTGAAAATCAAGTTGGGGAAGCACAAGAGGATCAACCGTTAGAGGACATGGTTGTAGAGGGGAATGAGTACCAAGGGATGGAAGAAGCACTCTGGAGATCACAATGGACTGTTAGGCCAAAAGAGATCTCCACCTATGGCACACTGGGTCATCTTACCAGCAGTGAATCCCGGGGTGAACTACTACTACACTATTGCCAAGCTACCCTCTTCTTTGTCAACTCGGTGCTGCTCCCTTTCCATACATGGCTTTTCCCAACCCTTACAATTACACAAGTCATCAGGCATATTGGTCACTTGAACACATCTTTCACCATGTGGACAAATTTCTGGAGACATTAAAAAAAAGCAGGGTAGAGTGTAAAGGGTTAATAAAATGCACATATACAGTAATTGAATGTAAAGGGTTGATAAAATGTGTTTATAGTTATTAAAAATATATGTTAAAATTATTAAAAGGTCACTAAGACAATGAATAATTAAGTTTATAGTTCAAACAATACGTTAAAAGCATTTCAAAAGATTCAGCAGTGGCAAAAATTTACAAAAATAGAAAAGTCTTTATTTTTTTATTTCTTTGAGGCTTTGCAGTTAAATGCCAATTTCAATATGCTGTAATTGTGGGTGCATACGGATATATGTCAGCACATGACGCATAGCAGATTGGAGGAACTAGTACCCCTGAAGAGGCAGCTTCTGCAGAATAAATCCCGCACCCAAGCTGAATGCTGGCTTAAGTTTTTGCCTCTGTCTTTCTGCTTTAAGGCTACAAGGGTTGGTGAACAAACCCCACCCTAACACCAGGCCATGGAGGCAAAATTTACAATATGATTATTACGATGATTGCAATTATTATTATTATTATTATATAGTATTTTACCATAAGTTATAGCTAAATCTTATATTTCTATTATTATTATTATCAACCTGGGATCCCTGCTGCCACCGCGGCCTGACCCAGGAGATGCCGAACAAAGTTGATTAGCAAAGCTGGTGAAACACTAGATTTTTCTTTCTTTTCGTCCATCTAACCCTCCAATTATGTTCAACTCTTTCAAAGTTGCAATGAATAAATGACGCTCCGATGCAGAACGATACTGTTTTGAAGTCGCCATATTTGAAATGCGTTGTGGCGCTGAAATAACTCAGCCGGTGCATTATGTCACAACTATGGGCATATGCAGATAAAACTCAAACAGAGAACTTACGAAACAGTGTTTACATGCAGCAACTGGCTATTGGAAAGGCTTTTCGAAAGGACCCAGACTACTGCCTTGTAAAGGGATGATATCTCCATCGGAAATGTGCTTTCAATTTGGAAAGGGGTGTTTAAATGCAGCATTTTTTTCCCGATTAGACGTCTTTTCCAAATTTAATCAGAATTAGGCTGTCAATATGAACTCACCTACTGACTAACAGTCAGAACTAGAGTGAGTAACCAACAGTCAGAGCTAAAGGTGGTCAGTAACCAAAACTCAAAGCTACTGATAGCCAGTAACCAACAGTTAAACCTACTGACAGTCATTAACGAACACTTAGAACTGCACATGGACATTAACCAACAGTCGTGGCTACAGACTCTTATTAAACAACCGTTATAGCTGCAAACGGTCATTAACTTACAGCCAGAGCTACAGATAAGAACCAACATTCAGTGATAAAATCATGAACAAATAATCAGACCTACAGATGGTCATTACCCAAAAGTCCATAATACCGACTGTTTTTAATGAACAGTCTAAGCTACAGACTGTCATTAACTAAAAGTCAGACATGCAGATGGATTTGTCCAACAATCGGAGCTGCAGACGGCCAGTAATTAACAGTCCGAGCTAGAGCCAGGAACCAACAGTCAGAGATACAGACAAATGTTAACCAACGGTCAGTTCTACAGACAGTAACCATCACAGCTATGTGTCATGCAGGAAACAATAATCTCTGTACTGTCCTCAGCAGGCGGGATGTCAAGGTCCGGCAGCAGAGCACAGGCCTCCAGAACACGATGGTACCAGCTATTCTTCCTCACAGGGTTCCACATGGTTCTAACAAGGTGTTCTGTATCATTATAGTATGCCATTTAATGTGGATTTAACGCATGGTTCTAGAACATGGTTCAAACACATAGTTCTAACAACAAACACAGTGTTCTGTTTGGTTCTAACATGTAGTTTTATGTGGTTATAACACATGATTCTAGAACATGTCAATTGAAGAAAGTTTTTTATGCTCACATTCTCTATTCAGTTTTAACATATGGTGTCAAGGGTCCCATATGGGTCAGGGTTGAAACAAGTTCAACATTGTTCCAACCCATCGTCCGATTTGGTTCTAACATACTTTTTTATATAGTTTTAAGACCATTTTGTGTGATTCCTACACAAGGTTCTAACGTATGGTTCTAAAACGTTAACATAATGGAGAACACTGTCCAACAGTTATAGTCGCAGTCTGTAAAATGTAGGGGTATCTCTTTGAATAAATAAATTATAATATTCATAATTTATCTTCAGATGTCACTTCAAGTGAGGACTTTGCATATTTTTAGGTTGAAGTGGTAGAAAGACGCTAAAAAGAGACAATTAAGAGATCCTTTACATTGAAAAAACATCGCAAAAGAAGATGATGAATACGTTGTTGCTGTTTTGTGTTTCGAAAAATGAAACATCTTTGCTTATCATTTACCACAAGAAAAGCAAAACCTCAACATTGGAGAAAACAAAGAACAGACTTCTGAAACCATTTAGAGGTAAATGGTGCGATACATGCAGTCCATCGGAAGAATTTGACTCGGCAGGCATTGGTCCACATGGTGTGGATGTGGATCCTGGCCGGTTTGGAAAGGGTCGTGGGTATGTGTCTTGGGGCTACGGTTGTGAGCTTTAAAGTGTCCATGTCCCCTAACCCTTATCAGTATAACAATAGCAGACAGGTTGTCTATCAATCGTAGGTGTTGTGTAGAGGGTGTAGATGCTGTGTAGATATCAGTATTGTGTAGACGTGTAGTTTGTGTGTAGAGTGTGTAGGTGTGTGTGTGGAGTCGTAGGTCTTGTGTATGTGTGTAAATGTCATGTAGGTGTGTAGCTGTGTAGATTTTGTGTAGGTAATGTATCTGTTGGGTTCGTAGTGTTTAGAGTCGTACCTGCCACACACAGTAGATAGTAGACAATGATCCCTCCAGGTGTGTAGGTGGTGTGTGGACGATATGTAGATGTTTTGTGGGTGTGTAGATGTTTTGTGATGTTTGGTTGGTGTTGTGTAGAGAGATTTACCTGCCACAGACAGTAGAAACACACCGTGATCTCTAAAGGTGTGATCCAGATGCTGTTGAAATAAACAACCACATCCATCAACTTTTGAGTGTTGGACGAAACTAGATAATGATTTCTCCCAATGTGCAGCAACGGCGAGCGGCAACACTGACCACCAGACACTGAGGATTCAAGCACAATTTTATTAACATACCTAACCTGTAGACATTGAGGATCAATCACAGCTTTATTAATACTGAAGATTCAAACACAGCTTTATTAATACCAGAGATTTATACACAGCTTTATTAAGGCTGAAGATTATAACAAAGCTTTAGTAACATGTTTGACCGTTAAACACTGAGGTCATCTGTTCCACACTCTGTCTTGACTTCCGGTAGACGACGCCCATGATGGCTGCCTTCAGCCTCATTCCAATGGTGAAGCAGTGGAACATGTAGCGATGGTGGAGGACAGACTGAAGACATGTCAGCAGGAACAGCAGCAAGGAGAATAAACACCTTTCTACAGCTCAGTGCTTCTGTCCCCCAAGAAGCCAAGCATTGGACTGATGACAAGATAAAAACAATACTCACTGCCATCTCTCTGGCACACACCTGACCTCTCAGAAACGCACCTGACCTCTCAGACCTGACCTTATTTCTTTGACACTTACCTGACTTCTATGGCACCAACATAAACTCCCAAACACTCACCTGATGTCTATGACACTCACCTGACCTACACGGTACTCACCAGACGTCTCCGACACTCACCTGACGTCTCCGACACTCATCTGACGTCTCTAACACTCACCTGACGTCTCTAACACTCACCTGACGTCTCTAACACTCACCTGACGTCTCTAACACTCACCTGACATCTCTGAAAATCACCTGAGCTCTATGACTCTCACCTGAGTACCTGTGGAACAGCAAACATGAAGGTGTCATGAAGAAGAGACAGTGTCCCACGCAGGAAGTAATAGCCAAAACTCCTCAAAGAGCAATGACTAGTAGGAGACAATTTCCCCGCACCTTTCATTCATCAGCAACATTAATCAGCAACAGTGTATTTTCTGTCACTGCAGTCAAATTGCTGGACCCAGTACACGAACGAGCTCAGTAACAAGTAGGTTTCGAAGCCGTGGGCTCCTTTCTGCAACACAGAATGATAATATGAGTGTCGGGTGGGGGCTCAGACAGGCCATCTCTGTCTACTTATGAGGTACACGTTTCTACCTGTTGAGGACATCAGTCGATCATAGACCAAGCAAATTTTTATAGGCACTGTTGTATATCAGATCTTATTTCAGGACCAATTTCATTACACTTTAATCAGGCGAAGCTTAACCAATTGGAGTGACAGAATCAAATTCTAACATAAACTGTGCGGTGTCTTACTGCAGCAAAGTCCAGCACTTCTCCAAGTCCGTCATGATTTGGATCGATGAGTCTGGTCCCTTTATCGGCCCCAGGTCCACTGTCTGAAGGGGCTGCCTGTAACCTCGGACCACCAAACAGAGTGATAACAATTAGAAATAATTCAGATAAAGTCTAATAGTAATAACAATAGATAAGGGCCAGATTTGTACCTGCTGAACCAGAACAAGTACAACTTGGAGAGGAACGAGGAATCTTCTTCTGGACATTGGTTCTAAATAGGAGAAATGTGTTTTCCACACTAACTAAGATTTATTAAATATGTTTGTTACCTGGGCAGAGGGGTGTGTGTTACTTGGTTTGAGTTGTGTTTTCCACAGAGCGGTTGTTCATCAAAGAAACAGCTGAGGATGAGTTTGATGAGTTGGAGCGAGAAACAGATGAAGAAGGCAACAAACCGAAGAGGGTCTGATGAGAATCCCTGAAACTGTTACAAATTTTCTTGGGGCAAGCTTGGACCCAGGTGTAGACACAAGACTGCAGGGCAGAGCAGGCGAATAAAATATTGAATATTAACCAAAAATAAGGCTCAAGGAAAAAGCAGGGGATGAAACAGGAATAACAAAAACACTAGATTCACAAAACACCGGGATAAGGCTGGGACGAGTGATGACACAGGGGAAAATCAAAGAATGAACTGGCACAGAAAGAAATGTGAGGACAGACTATATACACTGACTTAACGAGACAATGAGACACAGCTGGAAGGGAAACACAGGTGAAAGTAATGACCAATCAAACAAGAGGAGAACAGAATCACAGGACAGACACAGAGAGGGAAAAAGGAACACAAGTGAAACACACAAAGACTACACTAGGAAGGACTAAGGAAATAAGAACAATAAACAGATAAACACATTAAAAAGGCACCACAAACCAAAATGACGGAACTTCACAACAAAATAATACTACATAAACACAAAGTCATGACAGAAACAGGAGAAATAGCCACATGCCCCACCCCAACCCCAAAAATGTATTCATTAACCATAGCCTCTTATCCTTTTCAGGGTCGGGCCACTGGAGCGTAGAGCTGAAACACTGTAGCGACCCCTAAAGTGAGCTGCGGAAAGAAGAAGAAAGAAGAAGATACATATGTTTTGGACAACATATGTTTGGGAAAAAATCTTGTGTTTGGAAGGGATCAAGTGTTTTGGATGTGATCTAGTGTTGGAATGAGTTCTAGCTTTCCAACAAGATCTAGTGTTAAGACGATATGTAGTTTTCCAATGAGATCTAGTGTTGGGCGAGATCTAATTTTGAGTCAACTGTTGAGATGTGATCGCCTGCTAGCAAAAGATCTTGCGTCTAGACGAGATTTAGCATTGGGATAAGATAAATTGTTGGGACAAGATCTTATGTTGGAATTATCTAATTATTTTACGAGTCCTAGGATGTGATCAAATGTCAGGACCATATCTAATGTTGGGACAACATTTAGCGTCATGATGACATCTAGTGTTGGGATCTGATCTGGCGTTTGAATGAGATTTAGTTTTTGATATGATCTAGTGATGGGACAAGATTGACTGTAAAGAAGAGAAGTTCTGACCAGACAACCTTTAGTGTCAGGACAAGTTCAAGTAGTGGGATGTGATCTCGTCTACACAATAGATTTGATTTTGGCACATACTTAAATGTTGGGACAAAATCAAGTCTGATGAAACTAATGTCCAGTTTGGGATTTAATTTAGTACAAGGATGAAATCTAGAGTTGGCATGGAATCTAATATTGACAGGATATCTAGTATCTACATCTAGTACTACAAAGAAATCTAGCACCAGAAGATGATCAAGTGTTGGATCAAGTCTCATTTTGGAACAGATGTGATGGAGAGTTGGGATCTATTATTGGGATAATATCTACTGTGAGATATAATTTTGGGACGAGTGCTGGAAAGTAATTGAGTGAGATACGATTGATCGTGGGGACGAATGTCATTTCGGAACGAAATCTACTATCAGGATGAGATCGATTGGTGAAATAAGATTAAGTCAAGGAAAAAGATTGATTTTGGGGAAAAACTTTACTGTCAAGACAACATATTAGGGGACTAGATATAATGTCGATGAGACATCAAGTGCAATGCCAAAAACAAGGGTCTAATTCTGGGACAAGATCTAGTGTTGAGACAAGATCTAATTTTGGGGTCCAATTCAATTACATCCCGAGTGTCGGGATGTAATTGAATTGGACCTAGTATTAGGATGAGACCTAGTTATAGGAGGAGATCTAGTGTCAGGAGGAGATCTAGTGTTGGGATGAGATTTAGTGTTGGGATGAGATCTAGTTTCGGGATGAGATCAAGTGTCCGCACAACATAAAGTGTCAGGATGAGATCAAGTGTCCGCACAACATAAAGTGTCAGGATGAGATCAAGTGGTAAGATTGAATGTCAAGATCAAGTGAAGAGACAAAATCAAGTGTTCAAATAGGATCTAGAAACGAGATGAGATCTACTGTCGGACCAAAATATAACGTCAACACAAGAGACAAAATCAAGTGTTCAAATAGGATCTAGTAATGAGATGAGATCTAGTGTCGGACAAAAATATAACGTCAACACAAGATTTAGTACTAAGGGCAACATCTAGTGTCGTGCCCGTAACATGAATGCAAAAGCCAGACAGAGACTTGCCCCATCAATAGATCTCATTCAGCTGAGAATGATGAAAACAGACATGCTTTGAGATACTGAAAAATAAAACAATGACAGAAAGTTGAATTTACTGGAAGATTAATGAAGTTTTCCGGAAATCAGGAACCAGAAAACCGTTTCTACATTCTGTAGTGACAGAGCATGTCTTCCCTCCGCAAACGACTCATCAAGTTTCAGAATCTATTTTCAGTCACAATTATAGGAAAACATTTTGTTATTGATTTATAGGTTCTTTGTGAGAAATGATTAGAACGTAGGTTAAAATTTCCCAAACGGAGCGTGTACAGAAATGTTACACATTTGAAATATCACAGGACCGTCTGACTGCTCACAGATTCACATCATGTTAAGCTGTTCAAAAGCTGTGTGTAAGTGTAAAGATCAGCCAGTCCCAAGAATCAAAATAGATTCTTGGGACTGCGTTAGGATTGTTTTGATCAATAAAGATTTTATACCTGATCAAAATCTCTACGATGTTAGTATTCAGAGGAACGAGGGAGCAGAGAACCAGAAGACCCCACAAGAGGAAAAGGGGAAAAGAGGAGCGACAGCCCTTCATTCTTTCCACCTGGATGATGCCGACAGCAAGAACCTAGGCACAGGAGAATATTGATTGATTGATTAATTGATTGATTGATTGATTGATTAATTGATTAATTGATTAATTGATTAATTGATTGATTGATTGATTGATTGATTGATTGATTGATGCCAGCTTGTGCAGCTCACTAGCTCATCCCTTCATGCAAATAAGTTACTGGGACACCAGGATGGGTATAAAAGGGGATGACGCCCTGCGTCTCACCTCTTCGCTTTTTCCTGCTTCACTTCTTGCCTTCTTCTCCTACCTATATTGTCACTACTCTATTTCATTCTCCATTCTTCAACTCCAATTGCCTTGCCTTTTGTTTTCAACTTTTCGATTTTACACTGTTCTGAACTGATTGTTTGTTGAGCATCAGAACCCTGGGCTCAAAAACAGCACTCAAACCTTTTTCTTTTGCTTGAGCCTGTTTTTAAGAGGCAAATTTTTTCATCCCTCTTCGTTCTAAGACTGTCAGCACCGACAAATTTTCTGTAAGAGTTTCGTGAGGCCTGCGACTCTCCCTGGAAATCAGTTTGCACGCTGGAGTAAAGTTCCTGCTCCCATTTTTGCTTCCTGCAACAAGGACAGGTCCATCTCTTGTCCAGCCGGACATGTGTGCGCAGCAACCACCAGTCTCCATATGGCAGCGACGACAGGGTCCCGTAAAGAGTAGTCTTCACATGACCTTGAGAAGTTACCTTTTTCTGTTGGCGCCCCTCTTTTTCTGATGGAGCCCCTCGTATGTGGCCGCCTGTTACAGCATCTCTGGTGACTTCAACCATGCCACCACATCCTCCACACTGTCCACTTTCACACAGTATGTCACATGCTGCACCATGGACAATAGGACACTGGACTTGTTTTATGCCAACACCAAGGAGGCCTACACCTCATCACCCCTCCCTCCCCTGGGAAGATAAGACCACAATCTGGTTCATCTCCACCCAGTGTACAAACCCATTGTACACAGGCAACCGGCCGTGACCCGCACAGTGAGGAAATGGTCCCAAGAGACTGAAGAGGCTCTGAAGGACTGTTTTGACACAACTGTGTGGGATGAGTTCTGTGACTCTCATGGGTAGGACATCGACAACCTTAGAGACTGCATCACGGACTATATTAACTTCTGCACCCACCAGGACTGTATGGTGTTTCTCAAACAACAAAACATGGATTAGTCCGGACATAAAGGTCAGGTAACAAGGAAGAGCTGATGGTTGGGCAGAAGGAACTGAGGAGGAAGATCAGAGAGGGTAAGAACTCATACAGGAAGAAGATGGAGGACCAGCTGCAGCAGAACAACACCAGTGGTGTTTGGAGAAGCCTGAAAACCATCTCAGGCTTCAAGGGGCCAAACTCCCAAGCTGCAGGGGACAAACAGTGGGTAGATAACCTGAACCAGTTTTTTAACCGGTTCGACCAGTCATCTGCCCCCAATACTCCAGCCCGACTCCCACAGCTGGAACCCCTCTCAACCCCCTCAGTGCACTGCCCCTCCCCGACCTCCTCTCCCACTACACTGAACTCCCAGCCACATCCCCCTGCTCTACCTAACACCCTTCACCCCCTCCTAGCTATCATCCCCCCCAACACACGGCCCCCCTGCAACAGTCTGTCCCTCACAACACTCCAGGTGAGGAACCAGCTAAGGAAGATAAAGGTGAGGAAGGCCACGGGCCCGGACGGCATCAGCTCCAGGCTCCTGAAGACCTGCGCAGACCAGCTGTGTGGGATTTTGGAGCACGTCTTCAAATTGAGCCTGAAGCTGGGGAAAGTACCACTCTTGTGGAAAACCTCGTGTGTGGTACATGTCACCAAGACGCCGCACCCCAAGGACTTCAACAGCTACAGGCCGGTGGCATTGACATCCCACTTGATGAAGACTCTGGAGCGACTGTTCCTTGGTCATCTTCGCCCGGTGGTCAGCCTGTCGATGGACCCCCTTCAGTTCGCCTACCAGTCTAACATCGGGGTGGACGACGCCATCATCTTCCTGCTTCAGCGAGCTCTCTCTCACCTGGAGAAGCCTGGATGCACCGTGAGGATCACATTCTTTGATTTCTCCAGTGCTTTCAACACCATCCAGCCCACGCTTCTGAGGGACAAACTGGAACTGACCGGAGTGGATGAGCACCTTGCATCCTGGATCCTGGACTACCTGACCAACCGTCCACAGTATGTGAGGACTCGGGATTGTGTGTCGGACGTGGTTGTCTGCAGTACGGGGGCCCCACAGGGAACGGTCCTGGCTCCGTTCCTCTTCACGCTCTACGCTGCAGACTTCTACTACAACTCACCCACGTGTCACCAGCAGAGGTTCTCTGATGACTCTGCTATCGTCGGTCTCATAAACTGGACTGGACTCACAACTCCACGGCACTCCATAAAAAGGGTCAGAGCCGACTGTATCTGCTGAGGAGACTGAGGTCTTTTGGAGTGCAGGGGGCGCTCCTGAAGACCTTCTATGACTCTGCGGTGGCATCGGCCATCTTTTATGGAGTGGTCTGCTGGGGCAGCAGCATCTTGCTGGACTGCTGGACAAACTGATCAGGAAGGCCAGTTCGGTCCTGGGATGTCCTCTGGACCCAGTGCAGGAGGTGATAGACCGGAGAATGATGGCCAAGCTGTCATCTCTCTGGGAGAATATCTCCCACTCCATGCAGGACACCATCTCTGCACTGGAGAGCTCCTTCAGCGACAGGCTCCTTCACCCCAAGTGTGAGAAGGAGCGATAGCGCCGATCTTTCCTTCCTGCAGCAGTCAGACTTTTTAACCAGCACTGCTAGTAACACACACACACACTATGGGACAATACACTACCCAACATGTCCACAATTTTACATTTAATTTAATTTAATTGTACATAATGTTGCTCTGTTATTCTGTATTCTGTAACATGCTCTTGCTGCTGTAACCCTGCAATTTCCCCATTGTGGGACTAATAAAGGTTTATCTTATCTTATCTTATATTCTTCCAGCGAGAATAAACTGCCTGATCAACTGCAGCACCCGATCCACGGACGGGATTGTGACCAGCACCAGTAAGGTTGTTCTATCACGCTCATTCATGATCTGGGGTTGATGCATAAAATCTGAGGCGCATTAAATTTTATCGTGCCGTTAGCAATGATTAAGTTACAGAGAAATCAAAACCTTCAAGAATTCCTCTCTATCACCATTACTTATTTCTCGAACTCTCAGCTTTTGAACCATCGGTCCACACACACACACACACAACCACACGCACACACCTGTATATGCATTAACCTGTTTATCCACTTCATTACCAGTTATCCATATTTATCCTGTTTTGTTTAGCGTGAAGTTGAATAAACATATTAATATTTAAGCATAACAGGTGTCCTGTCTTTCCTTCTTGAAGAGAAATGAGGGTATTTTGTAAAAGAGTTCATGACTTTCAGATGTTAGAATTTTTTGTTAATGAAATTAAGAATTGATTAATTCTAAGTTTCATAATTTCCCAAATTAACTTTGGGTGGTGCCCCTATTCAATTATTTTTGAGGTAAAACATAGATAACCCGCTACAACAGGAAGTAAAACATTTTCAGAAGCCCAAATGAAGCCACACTCAGACCATAGACCTAAAACAGAGTAAACAGAGACCAGGGTGTACCAGAGAACAGGGTTAAACCATAGACCAGGGTTAAGCCATAGACCAGGGTAGACCGGTAACAAGGGTCGGACCAAAAACCACAGTTAGACTATAGACCAGGGTTAGAACATAGACCAGAAGCCAGATACCACTTTTAGACCATTGATTACAGTTAGATCAGATACCAGGGTTAGACCGGTGACCATGGTTAGACGAGTTACCGGGATTGGACCACAGACCAGGATTAGACCAAAGACTAGGGTTAGACTATATCCCATGGTTAGACTGTACCCCAGGGTTAGGCCAGATACTAGATTTACTCACAAAAGAGGCATATGGGTGCTCAGGACTAATGTTTTTTACTATTTTGCTGCAGCTGTGTTTTGATAGGGGGATGACACCTGGGTATGGGCGGAGCTGCAGGTACAGCAGGTAGAGAGGAGAACTGATCCACAGGTAAACACAGGGGAACCAGACAAGGACAGTGTGCTGGAAACACTGGGTTAGGTCCTGTGTCAAACTTCAGGTTCCAATCCTGACACAAGAAAAGTCTGTCAGTGGTCCTAAAACACAGAGGAAGACAAGAAGTCACATCTTTAAACTTATTTTTAAACCATCTGTCTGACCATCTGTCTGGTTTTGTCAGACAAATAAAATAAATTTATATAAAGATAATATTTGAGAATAGATCAAAATGGTGAAGCTTGGACAGTGCTAGACCTGGTATCTGTCTGAAGTTTACAAATTAGTGATAGTTTTAGTAACTATTTTCATGCTTCCTGAGTAGAGACAGTTATTTGATTGCCACATACACAAGACATTTCCCTCTGGACATCAACTTCAACATCGTCTTTGATTGGACTTATATGAAGGAGAAAAATCCCTAGGATACCGTACAAAAAACTCTGAGGGACTCTGAGGGTGAGTCCCTCACTCGTGCAGAGTGGTCCCATAGCAATGGATTCCGTGGGTGAACTATTAGTTCTTCAATGTCAATGCCGTAAGTCAGGACTAAATCCAGGGTGTGATTAAAACAATGAGTGGGCTCATTAACACGCTGACTGAAACCAACACAGTTTAATATAAAGTTAAACGCAGTACCAAGACTATCGCTGTCTTTAGCTACGTGAATGTTAAAGTCACCTACAATAATTATTTTATTTGTCTAAAGGACTAGGTTTGATAGAAAATCAGAGAACTCATTTAAAAATTTGGAGTATGGGCCAGGAGCCCGATACACTATGACAAGTAATATTGGCGGGTTGATGCTTACAGGTTGGATTTGTAAGACTGAGAGTAAGGCTTTCAAATGAATTAAAGTCAGGTTTGGGTTTAGGATTTAATAGTAAACTAGAGCTAAATATGGCTGCAACTCCACCTCCTAGGCCGGTACTTTTAGGTATGTGAGTATTAATATTAGTAGCGGGGCTAGATTAATTTAAACTAACATATTCCTCCTCACACAGACAGGTCTCTGTCAGACAGAATAAATCAATATGATGATCTATAATAATATAATTTACTAAAACTGTTTTAGATGTTACAGATCCAATATTAAGGTGTCCACGATTAATTTTATTCTCATTTTTAACTACATTCTTGTTTTTTCTTATTTTTATTAGGTTTTTATATAAAATGATTTTGTAACCTGATATGAATAATGTAGGTGGTCGGGGGAAAGACATGGGTTTTCGATCTATCTACTCCATGGGTTTTGGGCTGGGTGACTCTAATGGAGGCCCTGAGAGGTGTCTAAGACTGCGACTCTGCTTCCTGGTCTCGACTCTGTGACATCACGTTTGCTCTTGTCTAATAATCTCCGTTAGATGCCTAGATAAGAGCACTTCTCCATCCAAAGTGGGATGGATACCGTCTCTCCTAATTAGACCAGGCTTTCCCCAGAAAGATTGCCAATTGTCTACCGTACGTTGTTTGCTGGACACCACCTCGACGACCAGTAGTTTAAAAATGACATTCGGCTAAACACGTCATCGCTGGTGTCCACGGAGTCCAAAATAGCTTTTGCAAAAGCACACACTGATTGAACATAAATTGTTGTGACCTCCGATGTTGTCTGTTAGTGAGATATGACCTGAGCCAGGAGGTGGTGAGGCTGCTTTTGATGGTGTCAATTTATTTTCTGAAAAACTGAAAGGAAGGCGTTGCACTTATTGACAATGAAGGATTTGGAGGTGTTGTCGCTGGGTTTTAGGAGCTTGTTTATTGTGGAGAAGAGAGCCTTGGGGTTGTTGGAGCCAGAGTGGATGAGATTTGAGTAGTAGGTGGATCGAGCTCTGGTGAGAGTGTCTTTGTACTGTTGAAGGTAGTCTGTTTAGGCTTGAAGATGGACTGTTAAACTGGTTTTCTTGTAGAGTCTTTCCAGTTGGCGCTTTTGGAATTCATCAGGCGGAGTGTGTCATATTAGTAGTTGACAAGATCGGAGGGATTGTCAGACAGTGGGGGAGTGGATGCAGACAGTTTACTGGTAAGCGAGGCTGAGAGAGTTGTAGTACAGTATGTGCATATAGCTCTCCCTATTTGATAAAGGTGGTATTTTTTGTAGCACAATCTGTCTCTGTGATCAAAACTATTTCTGGCACATTTTGGGTACATTGGGTGTGCCAAATGGAGAGTCCTCCTGGTTCTATCCCAGGAAAGCTATGTCGAATAATATGTAGTTTGTGAACAGGTTCCTCTCATGAAAAGTTGGATATTTTCGAGTTAATTAATTCTGACATCATAATCATCTACTGTTATTGATTGACTAATGTATTCATTTTGTTAGGTATTTACTAAACAGGTTAATACATTTTTAATAAAATACCCATCAGCATATCAAGTACTATAAATGGCCTCTATCTTCAACATATTCAGCGGTAAAATGCATCATAGCCCAATAATGTAGTCATTGAAAAAGAAAAATATTATGGTCCATCATTAGTCCATCCATCATTGCAGATTTTGAATGTTTGAATGGGTTCTCTCTTGGTGTACCAATACAGAAGCGCTTTTCCGTCATATCAGAAAATTTAAAAAATTTCAGTATCACTTTATAAAGTGTAAATTTTCACATTTTTACAAAATCATTTTCACAAATTAAAATATTAAACCTTGAAACTCTTTAAGTCTCATCTTTCATTAGATATATGGTTTGGTATTTGGTGTTGTCAAGACTGCTATGAATAAGTGCTGCCGCTGCTTCTTGCTTGCCATGTGCTTTTGTGTTTGAGTAACTATAAAATATAATAATTAAAGAAGAGGTACTTTTGATTAAAATAAGATGTAGAATAAAACATCAACAACTATTAGAAACATGGTACTATGACTTACTCCAAAGCTTCACTGGAGTTTAGGCCATCAAATGTCACTGTGTTCCTTGAAAGGTCTCATTCTTTTACTCGATAATGGCAGACAGCGTAACTAATTAATAATAATTCAAACCCAACACATCTAAAATATAGTAGATTAAAATACTAAATATATCATAATACATTTTAAATGAACTCAGTGTAGCTCAGTGGGTCGATGGCTCTCTTCCAATCCGAAGATCGGAAGGAAGCCGGGTTTGAGCCAAGATAAGTATACATGTAGTAAGGTCCTAGGCACGACACTGAAAACAATATGATCACCGGGCAAATAGGCAGCCCACTGCTCCCTCAGGGATTGGTCAAATGGAGGGTTAAGGAGAGTGCTGACCTTGTTGATTTGATGGAAGCATTCTGCTTCCTCAAAAACTATATGCAAACTCTCTGCTCTTCCTTTAATGAAAGACTGAAAAGCATCAATGAACACTGTTACAACCTGCCAACAGAGTCACCTACATGGGCCTTGTTAATAATATGAAGGAAAATGGCTACTTCCTCCTCCATAGACCAAAGCAGAAACGTGCTCCTCATGAACAGCTGAGATGAACTTCTTCAGTGAGCTGAAATCATGGCTGCTCCCACATCAGTGGATTTAAGTGCTCACCAAAGACTTTCCTCTCTATGAGCCAAAGTCCTGGTTGAGAAACATGGCTTTCATTACTGCCTCATGGCTTCAGATTATAATGAACTGATTCCCTTAATGCAAGGGATGCCAGGATTCTAAGGCGTTCCCAAGCCAGCTGAGAGATGTAATCTCTCCAACGTGTCCTCTATCTGCCGGGGTCTCCTGCCAGTTGGACATGCCCTAAACAGCCCCCAAAGGAGGCGACATGGGGTATCCTAACCAGATGCCCGAAACACCTCAAGGAGCAGCGGCTCTACTTTGAGCCTCTCCCAGATGTCGGAAAACCTCCACCTATCTCTAAGGCTGAGCCCAGCCACACTGCGGAGAAAACCCATTCAAGCTTCTTGTATCCGCAATCCCATTCTTTCAGTCACTACCCACAGCTTATGACCAGAGGTGAGGGTCGGTATGTAGACTGACAGGTATATGGAGAGCTTTGCTTTTCGGCTCAGCTTTTTCTTCACCGCAACTAATCGATATAGCGACCGCATCACGGCAGACGCCGCCTCGATCTGTCTGTCCATCTCTCGTTCGCTTTTCCCCTCACTCGTGAACAAGATCCCGAGTTACCCCATCATCCGCAAAAAGCAGAGACGGGATCCTGAGGCCACGAACCTAACCCTTACTCTGATGTAGGGAGATCGGACGGCCCGTAGCAGTGAGCCATCCGCCCTGTAATCCCGGAATACCCCCCAAACGATGCCTCATGGGACACGGTCGTAAGTGTTCTCCAGATCCACAAAGCACATGTGGACTGGTTTGGAAAATTCCCATGCCCCCCCAGCACCTTTGAGAGGGTATAGAGTTGGTCCAGCGTTCCACGACAAGGACGAAAACAGCATTGTTCCTCCTGAATCCAAGGTTCAACTATCGACCGGACTCTCTTCTCCAGTACCGTGGCGTAGGCCTTCCCAACTTGGGGTTCACGATCTTGTTCAAGCACACTTCGACATGTGAACCGCAGTGACCAGGAATTGAGCTAAGGACCTTCAGATAAGGTCTGTGGCCCAATGCATGATGGCTGTATGGATAGATGAATGGATGAATGGATGGATGATTCAGTCACATTTAGGCTATTGATTTAGGAAAATCTATTGAATAATGTTAGATCTATCTATCTATCTATCTATCTATCTATCTATCTATCTATCCATCTATCTTTACTTGATTCTTGGCCTTTAAAATCCAGTCAATTGATGGACCTCAATAACAGACAATAAACAAAGTAAATATGTTTCATAAACTAGAGTCTTAATGAAATATTAATCCAAATTCCGATTATTTCCTATAGTGATGAGACATGTTAGATTCTCACACACCTAACATACTTTAGAACTTGACCTTGGTGTTTATATGTACACCTGCAACATGTGACACTTTGACATATACACATGTTATGAAACATTGAAGTAAATTTTTCTTCTTTAATTTTTCCACATTTCTGTACTTTAATAGCACGAGGAATTAATTTCATTATCCATAACTCTATAACTGTATACTGAATGTGAGTATATAACTTTTATAAACTGCCAATTATTGCATATAATGTTAAATGTTACAAATATTTAGACATACAAGGATTCTTCTGTTGATAAAGTATCTTAAAATAGACGCCAAAAAAAAAATCTTGCCTCTAATTTCACAATTTCAGTATGTGTTTTTCGGATTTTCACAATTACTAATGGAAAATCTATACACCAGAGGTGGAGCTTACAGGTTTTTTTTTCTGCTCTGGATTGTTGATTACTTAACATTTTGTGAAATAGCTCTCATTAAGATTTTTACTGTCTCTTAGGTATATGGTTCCATAAAAGGTTCTACTGACCACCTGGACAGTACAGCCAAGTAGTAGTAGTAGTGGTAAGCCAGGAATTGTAAGTATCTTGGTAAGTGTATAATGAAAACACATTAGGAAATGTTTTTTGTTTTATTTTAGATTTTGAGGTTATGAGAGAGAAGTTTGTTAGACAAACACATATTTCTATTTTAAGATTAGAGTAAAGTCTCCCCTAGATACTTATTTGTTCACTAAACAACAATTAAATAAGTAATCAGGTTGTAATACAAATACTAGCTACTATATTTGAGTAGTTTTCTCAGGCACGCATACTTTACATGTATTCATTTTCCTTTTTCCGAATCCTTTTACTCCAAACCTTTTAACATTAATATCTGAATGTCCTCCTCGCTACATTTTTTAGAATAGCCTTGTTATGTTAGATTCTGTCTGCCTGTCTGTCTATGATGGTAAATATGTTTTTCAAAGAGCTACATTTATGTTTAAGCATAGAGTGCAGTTCAGACAAATTTTACTTGTGTATTGCATACATTTTTGACTTTTATTTATTAAGATTTTTTTCAGAGATAACTCTGATGTGGTTTGCGTAAAGAAAGTAACCTCTTAAATTCATAATACACAAATGAAGACATCAAAGTGAAAATACAACCAGTTCAGCCCAGAGAGTTAGAGAGACAATCAATAAGCAATATTTGCCAGAACTCAATTTCACTCCTTTACTAGGTATCAACTCTGTATATTCATATGTGAAGCTTTCACTACAGAATTTAAAAACCTTAACCCTTACCATCTTTTAAAAGCCCCTAAATGAACCAAGAGGCTTTGGTCTAAGAGACTCATAAAGCAGGAGGCTCTGAATTCAAAAAAATAAATGGGTAAATGGATAATATAATAAAAAGGAAAAGACTAAAGATTTTAGCCACTTTTATTTTAACCAAACTTTTCCTTTTAGTTTCATGATTGTTCACTGTGGATGTTAATAAGGATATATAATATTTAAATATTTGGATTTTCAAGGGTTTGGAAATGGTTCTCAAAATGAATTTGGATATTGAACAGTGTATTCAATAAGGTATGGAGAACCCTATCTGTAATAGAGTCCTATCCTATCTGCAGTTCAACATGCTATGCCGTTAAATTGAATCTTTAGTCTCATTCTTGAAAATGTAACCTTGGTCGGCAATAGGAATAGAATAATATGATCATAATAAGATAGTCAATAATTCAAATATTGGACTACTTTAAGGGTAAGATTTCATTAGTAGAATTCCAAGACAAAGGAAGAAAAAAAAGAAGGGGAGAAGTTGGGGGAAATTATGTCACCTCAATTACATTCACATTCAAGACAGAAAGAGGAATCCACGTCACTGTGCATCGTATGTGCCTAAACCACTCCAGAGTGAGGGTCCTCTACAATACATAAGTGTCATGTGCTGGTCCATCCAGCAAATGATAATTTCCAGTCCATTGTGATTGAAATGTACATGGTGGATTATTATATTGATTGTTAGTGTAAGTATTAATCCCACAGATTAAAATTTTTCTTCTTCTTTTTCTTCTTCTTTTTCTTCTTTTAGTCGTTCCCTTTAGAGTGGTGGTTCTTAACCTTATTGGAGGTACTGAACCCTGCAAGCTTCATCAGCGCATTCACCGAACCCTTCGTAATTGGAAAAATAAAATATGATTTCTTCAAAACTCAAGACTCAACGAACCCCTGGTGTTTGCTCGAACCCAGGTTAAGAACCTCTGCTTTAGACGATTCCTAAGTGGATCACCTGTTTCCATCTTACCCTGTCCTCTGCATCTTCCCCTGTCATACCAACCAATTGCATGTCCCTTCTCACCACATTCAGAAACTTCCTCTTTGGTCTTAATAATAATAATAATACATTTAATTTATTACGCCCTTTTCATTTGGATCAAATGTCAAAGTGCTAAAAGGTAGAAGCAGATAAAAGGATCAATAAAAAAAACTTTTTCTCCTGCCTGGCAGCTCCATCTCTAGCATACTTCTACCAATAGATCCACTATCCCTCCTTGACAAGGGTCCAAACAATCTCAATTTGTCCTCGTTGGGAGTAACAAGTCCATACCCCATCTCTAAATCGTACAGCAGATCTGCTTTCACTGCCCTTTTGTAAACCTTTCCCTTTACTCTTGCTGCTAATCTTCTGTCACAGATAACCACTGACACTCTCCACCACGCAATCAGCTAAAGTGAAATTATACACTCTGGTATATTTTCTGTGATGATGATGGTTTATTCTATTCTGTTCTCATTCATTTATAGATTTAAACATTTGGTGTTATCAGTATGATGCCTGAACTTGCTCTTCATTCAGTGGTACACAACAAATTTGACATAGAATTTTTATTTTTTCATTCTTTATTTTAATTCATGGTATACATTTTAGGGTGATTCATTTATTGATTAATCGTACCAGATGTAGGTTTGGTGACTCTTCTACAACAGACTGAAATCACACCTTCATTCATTCATTTTTTTTTTTAATGCACATTTATTGGATGAGTTCATTCAGATTCAGTTTCGATGAGATGTTTTCATTTTTACTTCATACATTTTGTTTTAAATTAGTTTTCTGTTTCCGTCTAATGATTGTACCATGTACTATCGAGTGAAGGGTCTGTATAACCTTGTCATTTGGGGTTGTACAGAATTTTGCTGCTTTATTATATTGTTTTGATGTACAAGTTAGATTCTGGAGTGCACTTGGAGTTTTCTCTTCAATTTTGAGGAGTTTTTTTTCCATGTTGAATCTGGTCAGAGTAGTTGTGCATCATGGTTTCACTCATCCCTTGTAAATTGGTGGGTGAGCTTTTTTCCATTGCTGTTGTTTGCATTCTCGACCCTCATCGGGGGGCCTGCCTTTTTACCTTATTATATTCTTAGTTTTCACAACATGAGTACTTTACTCTTGTAAAGGATCTGAATAGGTCATCCACCACTGCAGTCTGAATCATGTCAAAGTCTCACCAATCCTTATGCTTAAACAGTGACACGGTAAGAAGATCATCAAATTTTATTCACCTCACCTTTAAGTCATTATAATGTTAAGGCGGATCGGCCTAAGGCTTCCATCAGGGTCCTCAACATCTGCCTAACTTCGTATCACCGTGTGTCACGTGTTTACTAAATGATGCTGGCCTATTTCCGGGCTTGCTCTTATTTTGAAGGCGGTGAGCGGATGTGATTGAGTCATTGTGGGACTTAACCGAGTCTATGAGAGACTGCGGTGACATGGAGACGAGCTTGGATTTATTGTAAACGACAGGAAGAAACTGGAAACATGGCTGAGAGGTGAGCCTGACACGCAAACGAGGATTTAAGTTAACCATAGAGGAGGAAGTCTATTAGGTCTTCAGCGCGGACAGGGCCAGCGAGATAGATCCCGAGCAAGCAGGCTAACGGTTAGCTAGTATTTACAGAATCGATCAGATCATTATAAGCATTAAGACACGAATTCATCTCTGATGGTTTCCGGTGTTTGTTGGCCCGGACGTTTTATCCGATGCGGTATAGAGGGGGGAGAAGATGGGAGAGGAGATGGTGCACCTGTCGGTATGAGCTGCCATGGCTTAACCGGAATGCAGCTTGCAGGAAACCCACCCATCATCAGTGAGGCCACACAGGTTATACAATACACCCCTCATCCTTAATCCATCCTCATTCTCAAACCCAACCTCATCCTTGTTCCAAAATCATCCCTCATCTCAAAACCATCTTGCATCCCAAACCACCCCACACCCAAATCGATCCCACATCTCAATCCATTCCTCATCCCAAATCTATCGCTCCTTTAGGATCAATCCTCATCTCTAACCCATCCTCATCACAATTCATCCCTCATTCCCAAAACATCCTCATACCAAGCCATCCATCATCAGTCTGGGCCACACTGCTAATCCAAATCATCCCTCATCCCAGATCCGTCTACTTCCAAATTCCATCCCATGCTAAATCCATCCCTGATCCCAGATCCATCCTCTTCCTAAATCCAACCTCCTTCCCAGATGCATCCTCATCCAAGACCATCAATCATCCCCAAACCATCTTTCATTCCAAACCATTTCTTATCCCAAGCCATCCCTCATCCTGCAGGGATGGGGTGCACTGAAGCTCTTGGCCAATGCTGCCAGTCTCCTACCTTGTGTGGTTGCTGGGAAGGAAGCTGGCGTCTCAGGGCTGAGTTGAATCCTCCGGGCTCTCAGACCATTCCATCCACATCTAAACATTTCATGCATTCAGGTTTGCTTATGTGGCAAAGCTTACAGCTTTGTTGCTTTTTATTGTTCTAATAATACGTATGATCTTCCAATAGTCAAAACACAAAGCAAACTAACAACTTAAAATGTGAAAAACCTCTACAGATGTCTGTACGAATATTATGGCGTCCATATGAAAGTCAGAACCTTATCCTATGGAGATAAAAAGTTGTTGTTGTTTTTTTACTTTGATCAGAAAGAACACAAAAACAAAGTTATGAATATAATATTCCATTTATTCAAAGAGATACCTCTGAATGACCTCAAAATTTTACAAACTGGACATTTAAGGCTCAAGCTATGAGCAGTTGCGAGGACATTGCAAGGAATTCTTCCTTAATATTGTTTCATCAAATAAATTCCCTTAAAACTCATGAAACTTTGTGGACGGGTATGTTGTTAATATAATCTATAAATATTATGGATCCCGGCTCCACAGCCCTTCCTAGATTAGTTTCAATATTCAGCCCCTGTTCCCTGTTCAACCTAGAAATATAAAACTTGGTACAGATATTTATCATTTCAGGATCTACCAGCTATGGGACAGCTATGACATAAACCCTACAGAAAGGCAGCCAGCCCTTACAGGAATCAACCAGTCAGTTAGACTGAAATATGATTTAGGCGTTTTTTCACTGTTTTAAAGTATTGTACAACCTCACCCTAGACTTTTAACCCAATTGGGACCCAGTCAGATTTACAAATCCTGGTAATACGCTATATCTACAGCTCTCTAAATGGAAGCAACAGTAAGTGATATTGTAATCTTTTCCATAATTTGTGTAACAACATTTAATACTCTATCGCTCTTAGGCCAACTTCCCACAACCAGGCGGAATGTTCATTTCCAATTTTTTTTCTTACATCTGATTTTTTTTTTATGGTAACTTTTCACATTACTTTTCAATTTAACCTATATCAGACTCCGGTATGAACAGTTGATGGAATGCACGAAATAACAATAGCAATAATGTCTCACACAGCATACTGTCACAATATGGAGGCAAATATAAGCCATTAAAGTTAGATTGTAACTAACTAGCTTTTGTTTACAGTGAAAGGGTTAGTAGTGTTGTAATAGTGTTTATATTGATGTTTCTGAGTGAAAAGCGAATTCCGCCAGTGCAGCTTTGTGACAAAAGTCAATGGAAGATGACTTAAAAGTCACATGAATTCTAATATAATGGCTCCGAATGAGGTTGCATTGCAAAAAACTGACCTGTTTTTGATTAGGACCAAGTAAGGAAGTGGCTCCAATCGGAAAGGGAAAAAGATCTGATTCCATGTTGTTTGTGTGTTTCAGACTGCCATAAAAAGTCACATGAACAAAAAATCAGGCCTGGGCCACATTTTTCCTGCAGTGTGAACACAGCCTTTGTGTGTCAGGTAGTCCGGCTACAGCAGACACAGCCTTTGATGGGCAGCTAGGTGCGAGAGCCCGAAAAATGCTGCTTGAAGCTTTAATTACCCCCACCAATGAGGTTTATTTTAATTCCTGTGCATTTGTTTATGTGTTTGTATGTTTTTTTGTATTGTGAGCAGGATTATGGAAAAACTACAGGATGGATTTGCATGAAATGTTACCCAGAGGTAGGCTTTGGCATATCCTAGAGGTTATTAAAGTAAATAAAATGGACTAAACTGCTTGGAGTATTGAAGTTGCAATGTGGCTATAAAATTTTTCGGTAGGCATGATTACATGCAAAGGCAATTCAAAGTTCTGAGTAGACTCGAGGAGTCGCAAATTTGCGAAGGGAATAACACATATTTTCTTTTCTTGTGTAATGCCCTTAAATTAAACATTTTCAGAATAAATGAAGAAATGTTTTGACACAAAAGCCTGTCAGTATTGAGAATCTCAAAACATCACACATCAGGACATCAGTAGAACATTGATGTGGAAGTTGAGGAAGCTTATGTTAGCTGTCTATGTCTCTGGATAATATTATGAACCTAGACATTGTAACGTTTTAAGGTGTGTCTTTGACTTTACCACAAGCAGCAGCTGTTTTTACTTTTGCATATTTGATAACAGATAGACGGATGACAAATTGATAACTGATGGAGTAGTATAGAGAACTCCAGAGTGAGGTGTGACTTTGTGGATTTTAGTGCAGAGGGAACAATGTTTGTACAGCATACTGTGTCTCCCTGTGAATATGGAAAATACTGTATTTTAAGCATACGAGTTAGTGTTAGAATCTCTCAATCCAGATACGAGTTCGGAACAATTTATGAAGCAGTGGATTCGTCCATTACTCTACGGAGCCCCTTGAGAAAAAAAAAGAAAAAGAAATATGCACAAGATAATTATCTTATTCGCACAACTTATTATTTTTTACGCACAAGATATATTCAGCATCGCGGATGCCAGCCTTTGCAAAGCTAAACTAATGGTGTTCTTTTAGTGTAGCTGCTGCCTGTCATCATTTAGTATAATAATAATAATAATATATTTTATTTATAACTCACTTTACATTTGGATCAAATCTCAAAGTGATACAAGGTAAAAGCAGATAAAAGAATAAAATAAATAATAATATTGAAATACTAGGAAAAAAGCAGCAAGCAGCAAAGTTAATTAAAGTCAAAGATTCTGCTAAAAAGGAAGGATATAGGCAGTATGCGCAGCAAATTATTCCTGCTGATCAAAAGCTGTTTGACTCTTTGATTTGATTCAATTTAACTCTGTAACCAATTTTCATGTTTATGGCATAAGCACATATTAATATATATATATACATATAATTCTGCATTGTATATGTGTTTGAAGCTTGGGATTACCAGAAGTGCCAGGATTTCGCCTCTCTTTATCATTGACAACATTCAGACCAGAACAATTGGTTGTTCATTCAATAGACCTATCGTATTTTCTGTTTTATAAATTACTATTGCTCCTGAACAAAGCAAAAGTGAATAAATAAAAAAAAATTCCAGAGCACGCAATATTACGATTACTAAAATAATTGATTACTGCAGCCCTAATCCAAAATATTCAATTTGATTATACATAAATTGATTAATTCATTATTTCATTATCCATAACTGTCTATCCTGTTCAGGGTCAAATATCTACAAATGTATATTCTTAATTACCTAAAAAGAGGAAGATAAACCACAAAAGATTAATATAAAGAAATAAAGTAAATAAACGTATAAACACCTGGTGATTGTCAACCCCCGCCTTCATCTTTAGACCTGGTGAAACCAGTGTCTTTATACCTTGTATTAAACTGGTGCAAATTTGGACATTGTTTTAACTCCACATTAAGACTGTTCCATAGTTTGACTCCAAAGATTTATATGTAAAAACTTTTCCTGGTCGTAAGAAACTGTGAGTTTTGAATTTTCCCCTTAAGTTATAACCCCCCTCTCAATCATCGAACAATATTTTAATGTTTCCTTGAAGTATACTATTTTTAGCTATGAATGTTATTTTTGCTGTTTGCTGTTACGATATCTGCAATTTTTTTTAAAATTTGGACTGTAAGAAAAGAGAGGTTTTGTGTTACACATATACAACATTGATAGTGAATATAAGGTATTCTATATATTTATATTTGTTAAAGCTTTTTTAAATTTTTTATATATATATATATATATATTTTTAATTTATTTATTTATTTTTTATTGAAAGATATGTCACAATGTAAAATTATTTTTTTTGATAAGGAGAACGTATAATATAATATAGTATAATGTAATTGGGGCTCCAGTAATCGATTATTTTAGTAGTTCAGTATTCTATCGATTATTCTGGCGATTAATCGAGTAATCGAATAAGAAATATTGCGTACTCTGCAATGCTTTTAATTAAATCACTTTTCTTTGTTCAGGAGCAGTAGTAATACAGAAAACAGAAAATACGATAGGTCTATTGAATGAACAACCAATTGTTTGTTTTTATGCCTTTTTAAAAAAACACTAACTGTATTTATCTTTTAAACAAAGATCCAAACAATGCAAAATACAAAATAGGGAAAAGTCAAAAGCTTTTTGGAGATCAATGATGACATAGACTGTATGTTTTTTGTGATATGTAGCATATGTGATTTCCTCTTATCGATTCTAATATTGCCATTGATGTTGATCTGTTTGACCTGAATCCGTATTGTGACAAATCTAGGATTTTGACAAATCTTTTGTTGAAAAGTTTTCTAGTATTTTGGAGAGCTGTAAAGTAAAGAGATCGGTCTCTAGTTCGTGAAATGGTGCTTTGTCCCAGCTTTGTACAGAGGTATAACTTTAGCTGTTTTCATTCTGTTTGGAAATTTACCAGTACGGAATGATAAGTAGGGCTGCAACTAACGACAATTTTGATAGTTGATTTATCGTTTCAATAATCAACCGATTAATTGATAATTTGATCATTTTTTTCTCCTGGTTAAAATAAAATTATGTAAAAATAATAATAAATACACAACTACTAAATGGCTGTTATTTTGCTATCAGCTTTTGACTTTAGCTTTAGGTTGTTTAAGGCACATGCTAACTAACAGTAAACACAACAAGGATGATACCTAAATGTCTTCTAATAAACTTTACTGCTTTTATAACCGACTGTTAAAACAAACAGGCTGCTATACCAACAGTGTATTTGCCGAATTGTAATTTATTCCTTTCATGTTGCATCACATCACTGATACAGAAGATAAATAATATAATAATAATAATAATAATAATAATACATTTTATTTATAACGCACTTTACATTTGGATCAAATCTCAAAGTGCTAAAATATATGTATAAATAAATAATATAAAAATATAAAGCCGTTCTCTTGAATCAAATATAACATCCTTGTAAAATTTGGAAAATAAACAAGGGTAGACAAGCAAACAGTCATTGCTTTTTACATTCTTTAGTAAACAACTACATTAGGCTAAATCCTTTACAAGTTGGATGCAGCGTTCATTGGACACGAAGCAGAGTTGTGCACTCGGCAGGCAGTAACACACTTTCCCTAGTAATGTGAAACATCTCCATGAACAATGTAAGGTGTATGATTTTAACGTAGGGGCACATTTGTAACATGAACGAGTATCATTGTAATTTAGCAATAGTTATTTGGTACTCTCAATGTCATTAACTATTGACTACATTTCAAAAGTTGCTTTAAACCAAAGCGTCAAGTTCATGCCTATGAACACTGAGCTAGCTAGCTAGCTAACTAGCTGACAGAGACGAGTCTTCATGTCTACAGAGCCAACGTGCATCCGCTTAAAATGCTCCAGCAGGACAGGTCAGCATTGAAAATCTTGCGGTTTCCTACATTTCTCAGCCGTGTTGAGGGAGAAATGCCCCCACTCCTAGGATGTTTTCGGTCCAGATGGTGTTGCCATGGCGCTTTTGTTAACTTCATTCTTATTACGCTGTGTTGGAGGCAGTGTCTGATGACGTCACGACTAATCTACTATTAAGTTGGTTGACAACTAATCTCATAATTGATTATTGTTGATTACGTTGATTATTAGTTGCAGCCCTATGATAAGTTACATATGTATTTTAATGATTTTAAAATTCCTTCAATAAGTTTTGACACCAATGCCATGTCAATGTCACTAAAATGAGTAGATTTTTTGTTCTTACTTTCTTTAACAATATCCAATATTTCTTTCCCTTCGACTGCTTTAAGAAACATTGAACTGGGATTTCTCTCTATTAACTCATTCAAAATTTCTCCTAATAATCCTGGATCAGTGATTTTTCCTGCAAGGTCAGGTCCAACATTTAAAAACAAAACAGTGAAGCTAGTAGCCACATCACCAATGTTATAATTTTCAATATCCTTATCATGAAATACTCAGGATAACAGGGTTTGCTTAGAGCTTTTTCTTATAATACTTTTAAGTATACTCCATACACCTTTTATATTGCTTTAGTTATCATCTAGTAATTTCTTATAATATTCTTTCTTACTTGTTTTTTTTAATATGAGTTATGTAATTTTCATATTTTTTATTTTTATTTTCTACCTCTTTAGTTCTCCATCTTATGAAATCTCTATAAAGATTTCTTTTTGCAGGCATTTTGTAATCCCTAAGTGATCCATGGACAATTAATATATTTGAGTTTTTTACTATATTCCTTCATTGAACAGTTTGTCATAAAATGACCCAAATATTGCAAGAAATGTATCGTATGCACTGTCCATATCTTTTTCTTTGTATATTACATCCAAATTCTGTGCCAGTAAGTCATTTTTCAGTTAATGGATGGTTTCCTCTGACCTCATTTGTCTGTATTCTAGTTACTTGTCTGACTTTTTATGCCTGTAATTGCTATTATATGTAAATACTGGCAGGTGGTCGCGGATGCCGTTGATTAATAATCCGCTAACTTTGTTGTTTTCAATTATATTGGTGACTATATTATCAATTAGAGTGGCAAGATGGGATGTAATTCTGCTGGGTCTGGTGATTATTGGAAATAGGCTCAAAGTGTGAGTTGTATTCATAAATGAATATGTTATTCAACAGGTCAATGTTGAAATCTCCAAATATAAAAACTTTTTGAAAACGTGCACTCCATCCAGTCCCTGAAGATTGAGGGTGGTGCTATATATACATCTAATGATGAAATTTTTTATTTTTATCCTTACAGATTTTTAATAGTTATGCATTCCAGTAAGTTATCAACCACAATGGTAATGCCCTCCAAGAGCTTAAAGCTCAATTTTTTATCCACATAGATGGCTACTCCTCCTCAACCCTTCTTTAGTCTATTAATACAAATGATTTCATAACCATCCAGCTCAAAGTATATCCCTTTCCCAATGACAATCCAGGTTTCAGATAATGCAGTTAAAATAATCCTTGATGTGACTGAAGTTTGTATAAAGACTTCTACTATTGAAGTGGATAATTGCTAATTTGTCTTTAGATTGAATTTTCCCGTTGTACTGTCGTCAGTGTAGTAGTAGCAAGTACTGTTTTTGGTGGAGAAATTTTTTTTGTTGGGTCTATATCAATTTCCAGATCCTGTAGATTGTAATCAGTGTATTCAAATGTTTTCAGTTCCGGTTGTTTATGTTTCCGTATCCTCTGAGTGCTTTGCTTTTGTCTGAAGATGTAGAGAGAGTTCTCTCAGTATGTGACATGGTTAAGTGTATAGATGTTTGTTAGCTCCTAGTCCAGATGTGGCGATCATTGGTACTTGTCCAAATCCTAAATGTTTCTGACTGCCAGTACTTTGGAATCCTCAGGTGTCCTGTTTAGTTTGATGAATATTTTTACAGTTCGTTGTACAAGTGTGTTGTATATGTTTAGTCAGGTGCTCATTAATGAAGATGTTTTATCCCTTTAACTTTCTCCCTTGTTTCAGCAGTGAGGTCTTATGCTTTCTGTTAACAAAACTCAGAATGATTGCCGGTTTGTCACTGGAGTTTCTCCTGGACAGAGGGTGGCATGCCTTGATGAGGTTACAGTCCAGTTGGATTCCCTTGTATTGTAAGAAAGCAGCCACTTGTTGTGGAGCTGGCATCCATTCCAAAGGACTCCCGTACTCGCTGAGGTTTTATATGGAGTCCAGTGACGATCACATCATTCATCCTTGTGTACTGCTACAAGTTCCCTACTCCATTCTCCAGGTAAGCGATTTGCTAATACTTTTCATCATTCTGGATCAGCATAGCCTTCACCTCCTCAACTAGGGCCATGGTATTTTTCTACTGCAGCCTGAACGCAAAAACTACCTCCGATAGAAAGTCGAGTTACTTTTTAATATCGTCGGTGTCTTCGGCTGGATGGTTCTTTATAGGACCCATGTAGCCTGGTGTCGCTGGTTGTTTTTAGCCATTTCAGAATACGCTCCTTGAGATGGACAGGATTTAATTTTTTCATTCCCCCTTGATGAGTTATTGAACTATATTGTGAGTTATGGTTACGATTAGATTGATGTTGGTGTATTATTGTACTGTGGTGAGGGATATAGTTACGATAAGTTAGATGTTGATATATTATTGGACTGTGGTGAGGGTTATGGTTACGATTAGTTAGGTGTTGATGAGTTATTGGACAGCAGAACGGAATATGGTTAGGGTTAGTTAACTGTTGATGAATTATTGGACCGTGAAGAGTGTTTTGGTTACTATTTGTTAGGTGTTGAGTTATTTGACTGTCATTATGTTTACGGTTGGTACGGTTATGTGTTGATGAGTTATTGAACTGTAGACAGGCTATTGTGGTTAGGGTTAGATAAGGGTTGGATGGATTATTGGACTGTGGAAGGCTGTCCAATAACTCAACAGGTCAGAAAGCAATGTGAGACCACAGCATGACAGAATGCTGTGGTCTCCTGAATGCTGTGGAATGACGGAGTTGATCTATTGAATGCTCTGCTGCTAGCTGGACATTAATTGGCTGCGACTGCAGAACAGCCTTTCTGAATTGGAATATGAGAGCTGAGGTAGCGACGTATTGCAGTGGGCATTGATGAATGGAGAGAGAATTTCCTCTTACTTCATAATATGAATATTGTGTTTCGGCCCACTGACAGAGAACCAAGGACCCTCACCAAACTCTATACATACATTAAACATGATTTAGTCCTTTAATATATCTTTCAAAGAACCGACTATTTTCCATTAAACAGTCCACTTGTTCAATGTCCAGATTCTGGATGTCCACCATAATGTGTGAGGTCCTCCTGCAGAGGTCAGTCACCACCTCTTCCGTCATAGTAGTGTTAATCCGAAGGTGATTGGCCTCACACCAGTGGGCAAAGTCCTTGTGTTTGTGTTTCTGTCCTTCAAATCATTCATTCCCCACTGAAATAAATACAATAATGGCTGAATCATAGGAGAACTTTTGGAGATGGCACTAACCTGTGTTGTGTCTGAAGTCCATTATAGAGCTCCCATGCTGCAGGCCACCAGTCCACAGTCCTTTAGCCTCACGTACTGTGGTCTTTCAATTAGGTAGTTGATGGTCCCTGCAGCCAGGTGGAGGTCAACTCCTGCTTTTTACAGCTTCCCTCTCAGCAGTGATGACTGAATAGTGTTGAAAGCACTTAAAATATAAAAAGAAAATGACTTCCACAGTGCTTCCACTGTTCTCCAGGTGTAAGAGGGATCGGGGTAACAAGTATCTGACTGTGTCATTTTCTCTGATGCCTGGCTGATAGGCAAATTCAAGTGGATCCTGCTGGGAGCTTATCAAGGGGTGCTTGAGAAGAACTCTGTCCATGATCTTCATCATGCGGTGAAAGAGCACAGGTGTATTTGCTCCTTTGGGTAAAAATTTGTCATGATTTTAGACTTAAGTATCACAATTGTCAGAGAAATAATCACGGTTTCAAGGTTTTCACGATTATTGACAATATGGCAGGAAACACTGGGCAAAGAGTTCACAAAGCAGTGTCTGTTCTTTGATGCTTGTGTGTAAGTACTGTCTGTGGCTTAATGTCAGCTTCCACATCTAATTGTGTATAGGTAGGTACGCTCGTTTATGTAACATCCGCACTAATCTGCCACAAGATTAAAACCACTTGCCTAATTTTGCGAAGTCAACAAAACAAGTCTGTGATGTAATGGTGTGTTCTGACCCCTTTCACTCTCGACCAGCACGAACTTTTAAACAGTCTGTGGTAAAGAAGCTCTTTTGTAAGATCAGACACACAGGTTAGCAATGTTTCCTGCACAGACCAATGAGCTTTGAAGAAGATAAGTTCCCATTGAAATTTTTTCAGCCCCCACTCCCTCTCACCAGCCTTTGACAACAGCTACACCCTCAATGTGCAGGAGCATGAGGTAGGCTGCCAAACCAGATGGCGTGACAGGAAGGCCTTTGAAGGAATTGTGGACCGGCTTTCTGAGGTCTTCACAAAAATTTTCCACCTGTTTTTGTCCAAATCCATCCAATCCTGTTTTTTGCCACAGTTGTCCAACTGGCAAAAAAGCGTGTTATCAGCGGCATCAGCGACTACCGTCCACTCGCACTCACCGGTCATGATGAAGTTTTTCGAGAGGGTGGTCTAGCAGCACATCAAAGCCAGCCTCCCATCCACCTTCGACCCACAACAGTTTACCTAAATAGCCATCGCCATGACACTGCACACTTCACTGATTCACCTCGAACACCAGGGGAGCTTTGTGAGTATGCTCTTCATATATTTTAGCGTAGCCTTTAACACCATCATGCCCAGCAAACTGGTCAGAAAACCGCTTCCAGTAAGTCAGACTAGGCCACTGCCACTGTAGTCAAGAAGGCACACCAGCGAGTCCACTTCCTCAGATTCCTCAGGAAGAACAACTTGGAGGAGAAGCTGCTGGTGTCCTTCTACCACTGCTCCATCGAGAGTATGCTGGCGTACTGTATTTCTACATGGTATGCCAGCTGCTCAGCAACGAAAAGGTGTGCCCCTTTAGATGGTCATCAATACCGCCAAGAAAATCACTGGCTTCCCACTGCTCTCCCCGGAGGACACTTCAGCTCTCGCTGCCTAAGTAGGGAAGCCAACATCCTAAAAGACCCTTCCCACCCTCGACATCACTTGTTTGAGCTGATGCCCTTGGTCTGGCTGTAGCTCAGTTGGTAGAGTGGCCGTCTCCAAATCAGAAGGTCGGAAGGTGGCCGGTTCGAGTAGCACCGGGGTCTAGAAGTGTCATGGGGTCCTTGAGCTGGACCCTGAAGGTCCTAGCTCCCCGGGCGCCTCTAGGGGGCTGCCCGCTGCTCCCTCAGGGATGGGTCAAATGCAGAGAAAGAAATTCACTATGTTGTATTGGCTGTATGTGACAAATAAAGGATTAATTCATTCATTTAGACAGTTCACGTCCACCAAATCACACACAAACAGACTCAAAGACCTCTTCTACCGCAGAGCCACACCTGGACTTAACACTGCAAAACAGTAACCTGTTTGTATATCTGTATTTATTCATTTACTCACTCCTGGCACAACTGTGCACACTGCTACAAAGCAAAACAATAATATGTTTGACGGTTGTATCTATGTATTTATTCATTCCTTGCACTAATGTACATATCGCCACCGCTATCCTAAACGTGCAATGTCCTTATGTGTAATACCCCAGCAGCTGCCAAGTAATATTCTGGAATTCCCCTTGAAGATATTTTTTTAATTTGAACTTTTGTTGACATTCATTTATTTTTTATTTCTATGTTTACACTACTTTTTTTTAATGTTTTTTTTATTTTTTTTATTCGTTCACAAATTACCATTTGTGAACGAATATCTTATTTCAAAATAAATAAATAAAAACAAATAAAAATGAATTTCCTTTTGCGAATGGACAAACAATCAGAACAAATATCTTACGCTCACTATATTTCCATATAAATAACTATTAATAAATAACTATTTAACTATTAAAATAAATTTCCATTTTCCAAATATGTTAATTATGAACAAACTAGTTTTTTGATGAACATGTCAAAATATTATAGGTGCACCGATTGCAGTTTGTCTTGGCAGATTATCGGTCCACCAATTTTTATAAAGTCTGACCGGCCAGTTCCAATTATGCCAGACTCAATTTATTTATTTTTTTAAGTTTTAAAATCATAATGAGTAATGTATTTTAATTGCTCTTATTTTGAAGGATTAAAGATGAAATAACAGAGCTGGTAGGAACTGTGTAATGTGTATATATTCTGAACTGGTGAAATTAGCAGTAACCTTCGTCCTTCCCACCGTGCTTTTCTTTAACCAATTGTATTACATTTCGAAGTGAAAATAAAACCTTGTAAACCTTGTTCAGTCCATTTTATATTTAAGTTGGCTTTGTTCAGGAACGTCAGGGCTAAGGGCTGGATCTGAGCTCCTGCTAGCGTAAGCCCCTCTGCTTATGTTAGCTTCTTGAATGGGATTCTTCGCGTGATTAAATTTGAAGTGTGTGATTGATTTCTTTATGACGCAGGCCTTTCGCGTTGTTCTGCCTCAGCTTAATTTTTCCTTACGTTTAAAACCATAAATCACAGCATAGATACATACGTACATACAGCAGGCTGAGCTATCGTAACATTCTTTAAATGTGTTGTGTTCCTTGGGGTGATTAAATTTGAAGTGTGTGATAAATTTTGTTTTGTCGAAACTTCTTAGGGTTGTTCCGCCGTAGGATCTTTTGTCCTTATGTTTTAAAACCATAAAGGACTGTATCGAGACAAATCTCGGGCTTGAGGCTGGCTCTGAGCACCCGCTAGCTTTAGCCTCTCTGCTAACGTTAGCCGCTCTGCTAATGTTTGCTTCTTGAAACGTGTTATTTTCTTCGGGGTGATTTAATTCTGAAATGTGTGATTAAGTTCTTTGTGAACGTTTTTGGGCTTGGTCCTCCGCAGCTTATTTTGTCCTTATTGGTGTTACAAATTGCAAGCTTTTTTGTTTCCTGGTGTTTTTTGGCTTACTTGTGAGATGTTTAGAGCCGTGGTAGCCCATGCTTGGTGTGCGTGTGTTGTGCATGGGAGTAACAATTCTGCCTCAAGTGAGGCCTCTCCACCGATTGACATTTTCAATAAACTGGGCCTCAAGGCGGCCGATCAATCGGTGCATCACTACAAAATATTTTATATACAATTTACATAATAATAACACAAAACACTTAAACTCAGTGTTTCCCTTAAATACCCTGATTTGTGTCAATTACAGCTTTGTTCCATGTACCTGGTTACACAGTTGGCATTCCCTGTTCGCTGAAACAGTCCAGGTTCACGCGCTGAAAAATTCCAGGTTCACGCGCTGAAACAGTCCAGGTTCACGCGCTGAGAAGATACAGGGCTGGCTATGCATAACTAATGTTCTTTATGATATGAAAATAGCAAAAAATTGCAATGAGCTCGTGTTCAGTTTGTACTGCTACTTTGTGTCATCTGATGCACTGATACATAATGTCCCAGAGGTTCTCAGCAGGTCTTGAGTATGTGAGGAAAATCAATGGCATTCATACCTTTGTGATATAGAAATATATATATATATATATATATTTTCCTGACCCAGGAGTAACCCAGGGTCCACTGCATCATATGGTCTATTGCCCATTTTGATAAGTACCTTCCAAAGATATTCCTACCAAGACCATCACTGACCCAACACCAGAACCGGTTCTGCTGGATGTTTTTGCAGGCAGCATGACATTCACCACTGCATCACACAACACTTTCACGTCTGTCTGAGCTCAGGGTGAACCTGCGCTCATCTATTAAGACTGTCAAGTTACTTTAGGTTTTCGTGCAGCTTCCCCACTTGAAATGTCGCTAATTAACCACTCAGGTGTTAGGCTGGGTTTCACTCAATGAGTAGTCCAATTATCCTTTTCGAATTATTTTATTTGGCTTAAGTTGCAGGACATTAGGCATTAGGGGAAAAACCTTAAACAAATACCAAATTTGTTTAATATATATATATGTATATATATATATGTATATATATATATATATATATATATATATATATATATATATATATACATATATATATATATATATATATATATATATATATACATATATATACTATAAATATATATATATATATATATATATATGTATATGTATATATATATGTATATGTATATATATATATATATGTATATATATATATGTGTATATGTATATGTATATATATATATATATATGTATATATATATGTATATGTATATATATGTATATATATATATATATGTATATATATATATGTGTATA
>VRLP01004137.1:0-53096 GCA_009660295.1 Lophius piscatorius
CGAACTCTCATCAGGATCCTTGCAGCACTGTTTTGAACATACTGAAGTCTTTGAAGACTTTTATCAGGGATCCCGGTGAGAAGTGCGTTACAGTAATCCAGTCGGGAGGAGACGAACGCGTGGACCAGCTTTTCAGCATCACTCAAGATGAGTGAAGAACGAAGTTTGGAAATATTTCTGAGATGATGAAAGGAGATCTTGCAGATGTGTTTGATCTGGGGTTCAAAAGTGAGTTGAGGGTCGAATCTTAACTGATGAAGAGAGGGGAATATCGTGACCAGAGAAGGTAATATTGGTTATGGAGGAAGACTGGGTCTGATGTGGGGTGCCAATTAAAATTGTTTCGGTTTTGGAGCTGTTCAACTGGAGAAAGTTGTTTTTCATCCGCACCTTCATCTCCTCCAGAAAAGCACGGAGAGTTGACAAGGGAGATGATGATGATGACGATGAGGATGGAAAAGCTGTGGAAGAACACGTGTCAGTTTTTTATGTAGATTTGCGTGTCATCAGCTTTGCAATGGAATGAGAGTGACATAGTCAAGGGGGAGCATGAACAGCATGAAGAGAATGGGGCCAAGGACTAATCCCTGGGGGACCCCACAGTTGGCGGTGTGTGTCCGGCACCTTGCCAGGTTATCGAGTTTCTAAAATACCACCTAAGTCCACTGGAGGGAAATATATGCACATACTAGAAACCTTTAACTTTAACTGTTACATAAATCATTGTTACATAAATCTATCTATAAATTTAAAAGAAATTACACCTGAATCCATTCAAGAACTTTTCCCCTTCGACTCTATTGGATTTAGTCAGCTTCCAACAAGATTTTTTTATTTTCGATTCAGTAATTTTGTTCTGCTTATCAACATTATTATATACATATTTAAATCAGTTATATCCTTATCGTGGCAAAAACAACAAAAAACAACCTTTAAAGTATTATGGGCAAAATAACTCAAAATTCTGGCCAGCAAACGACAAACAGTATCCTCTTAGGTTGTCAGCAATGTTTGGTCATTCTCATTTATCTTTACACTGTACTGTGTTCAAACATTTTTATATGACATCTATGCGTCTAAATTATTTGTATTAACTCAGCAGTTTTTTTTATAGTTTTTTTTTTTAACATATTATTGTCTATAAGCACAAAAAAAAAACGGAAAATTGTCTGTCTGTTAGATTTGCTCGAGTGTAAGATATATTTTCTATTAAATAATTTCAATTTTGCAGGATAAACATGATTATATCATTTAGTACTTGCCTGAAATTTAACAACTTTGCACCAATCGACCATGTTGACCTGAACTGATACGATTGCGTTTCTACGTTTTTTCATCTTCAGTTTACGTTACTTTCATATTGTTTGCACCCTACACGTAGTCTTTGGAGTAATCTGATTAAATCATGTAAAATAGTACCACAACTAAAATCAGATTGTGCATAATAGTGTGTCCAGTTATTTTTATGGTCTGTATATAATTACATATCTTTCACAGATGCATGAAACCTGTGAGAATAATTCTGAATCTGCATCAACTCAGCTACATACTGGTGGCAGTGCCACATCTCTGCCCCTCTCTGTCACCGCTCTGTGACCCACAACATATTGACCCCCCTAGATATAGATTGGAATCTCCCAGATCTAGATGATAATTCGAAACTAGATCCAGTATTGAGTGTTGGAACATCACCACAAGTCCATGTTGGGTGTTTTCTATCATTCCCCTGCCAAAGGGGGAACATTAGGTATGTAATGGGTAATAATCTATCCACATCTCCTCATGCACTAATAGTTCACGTTCTCTCCCCTTAGAAGGTAAGTTTGTATCGATATATCTGGATTGTTTGGGGAACAAGGGCCCAAATTTTGACATATGGAGGTTCCTTCTTGGTATTTAGCACCGGAAAAAGCAACAGAAACTGAAATCTCACCGTCAAAGAAGGGAAGCATGAAGACCTGACAAGAGAAACCAGTGAGACTTAAACTGGTTGGGTCAAGGTAGTTCACCCTGGGGGGATTTCATCTTGCAGGAGACGCCGAGGAGATGAGAATGTGGGCAGCGAGCCACCATTCCACAATACCCAGGAAACAGCAAGTTTTGGGTTTTGGACGCCAAAACCACCTTGTTCCCCCAATACAACCAACAGAATTTTCCATTTATTCAAGGTGTTACCCCAACATTTCCCTAACTGCACCTTTAAACTCGAGTGCATAGACACGTCAGTGCGCTTCATCAGATGCGACGATGTAAACTTTGGACCACGAAGGTCAGACGGGTCTTCAAAACCAGCAGGTCTTGGCTTCTGAGGACTGACTTCCTCCTCAAGCCCTGCTGCAACCAACTCACCCGATATTCCTGACAGGCGTAGCTGTTATTTCCCGTATCTAGCAGGTTCCTGGTTTATTCCTATGCATCATTTATAAAAGTGCTTCAGTCAGGGGATCCAGAGCCGCAGCCTTATGGGAGTGTTCACAGCAACAGCATGTCAGGTGTCACGTCGATGGATCCTTGAATTCTACTGGTGGATATATTCAGAACTGAACCACAAATCCACTGGCTGTGCATCAAACAGCATCGCAGAGTGTGTGTGTGTGTGTGTGTGTGTGTGTGTGTGTGTGTGTGTGTGTGTGTGTGTTTACAGCCATATCACTTCATTATGCATGAGTTTGGATGTAAACAACGTGTTGTCCATGTACGCAGGCCTGAAATGTTGTTGTTCCCTCTAGAAAAAGGTTTTCATTTAAAGGAAAAGTTTCTTCACTAGCTGTGTGTTTTGGCAAATTGCCATTACCAACTCATAAATGCTGCTTCCTGATAAATGGAACCCCTCAGGCTCAGTGAGTCGAGTATTCTTGTCCCCCGTATCATAAAGCCTGAAATGAGAATTTTTTTCAACTCCACTATCACTTAAGCCTTCGACAGTTTATGTTCCTACCAGAGGTGGGAAACTAAAAACGATAAAAATGCTAAAGACTCCAAGAGGATGAGTTGGGTTTTTCTCTCTGTTGGTTTCACTTTGGAGGACGAATAAGGCAAGGGGGTCCTCAATATTTTACGTGCTGCAGACCGGTTAATATTGACAGTATTCTTGCAGACAGCAAAGTTAAAGTCCCCAATCCCTCGCGTTTTACATTTCCCCCCCCCCCGTCATGTTAAATGTGACGATATGATCACAGTACATTTTGTAAAAGGAAATCTCCCTGCGGTAGTAAAATAGGAACTATTGGAGTTTCTGTAAGACGGATTTCCTCAAGTCTATTTATTTGTACTTCAATTCGGACTAAATTGGGCCAATGGTGAAGAAGTTATGTGCGTCAAAACATGTTTGTTTGTTTTTAAAGTAAAAAAACTGCCCTTAGTGAGTTAAATTTGAACTACTAGAGTAAAATATCATGTATAAAGGAACGGTCTTCTCATGTTGATTCCTTTTCATCAAATTTTTACTAAATCAGGACAAACTGTTGAGAGATTATGGGCATAAAAATGTTTGGAGCTAAAGCTCCCCCTAGTGTCGGAAATATACAACCAACCTTTCCCAAATCACTCCAGTTCTTCCTTGTGCTAAGATCTATTAGGGTATGACATTTTTAAAATGATCAATGAAATAGTTTTGAGTTGAGTTCACCTGAGAACAGTTTTTCGTCAAAAAGTTCCCACTAGTGAGTAAAATGTGAACTATTAGACTGAAATATGACGAATACGAGAAAAATCTCCTCCAGTCGATCCAGAGGAACCACATTTGGACTAAATCAGACCAAAGATTCTCGACGGCGATGATGATTCCATAATTCCATAACTCTTCGGTGACACTCTTAAACAGCGACTAACGATGGACGCTATTAATGACTCCTTTCGTGTATTTGATGAAACTTCCTTCATTTGATTCTTCATATTCTTACTTATATTACCAAAAATCAGTTTTAGGTATCTGGATAAAACAACCGTGCATCAAAGCCACACAGCTATGGCCCAAATGATAATCCTCCATGACTTTCTGGAGTGAATGTACTTTGGAGCGTTCCGCCACTCACCTGTTGACTTCCTGTTTCCTCCGACAGTCTCCATCGACTCCATCCGGGAGGTGTGCGAGGGAAAGCAGTCGGAGATCTTCCAGCGCTATTCGGAAGGCAGCTTCGACCCCAACTGCTGCTTCAGCCTGTACCACGGAGAACACATGGAGTCCCTGGACCTGGTGTCCGGTACCGGAGAGGACGCTCGGACCTGGATCACGGGCCTCAAATATCTGATGGCCGGCATCAGCGACGAGGACAGTCTGGCCAAGAGGCAGCGCACGCGGGACCAATATCCTTTCTTTAAGGCATTAGAAGGAACGTGATGGTTTTTTTTAGGACTCTAATCTTAAAGTTTGTCTTTGTGAGTTTATCCCCGAAAACCAACTCTGGCACTAACGAGCAAAAAGTCCAAAACCCTCCCGCCGACTTTCTTTAACCCAACGGGTTTCCCTCACGTGGCTGAAGCAGACCTTCACCGAGGCCGACAAGAACGGCGACGGCAGCTTGAGCATCGGCGAAGTCCTGCAGCTCCTCCACAAACTCAACGTCAACCTGCCGCGGCAGAAGGTCAAGCAGATGTTCAAGGTGAGAAACATGACTAAAACGACTAAAAACGTCAAGCATGACTAAAACGTTTAATATGTACGCCATGAACCCGCCGCCTCTGGAACCCAGGTGGTACCGACAGAACATCGGGTTCTGGTTTGGGTCCAGGAAAATTGGTTTGATAGAGTCTAGTTGGGTTATTGTTTAAGAGCTGGTCAGAGGACTGTGTCTCTGCGACCGTCTGTTTAATGTGAGGCAGGCAGCAGCGCAGAGTCTGACAGGAATAAGAGAAACCAGAAGGACTTCTGGGAGATAATGATCAACGGATGGAAGAAAGCAAAGATCCACAGCAGACGTCTGTGTCAGAACTTTATCTGATACGTTTATTAGACAGACGTTTTTATTACATTTGTAAAAGATGAAACCGATTCACTGTTCACACACGACACTGTAAAACAAAAAGTACAACACTATAAAACACAGTACAGCACTATAAAACACAAAGTACAACACTATAAAACACAGTACAGCACTATAAAACACAAAGTACAACACTATAAAACACAGTACAAAACTATAAAAACACAATACAACACCATAAAACAAACTACAACACTGTAAAACACACCGTACAACACTATAAAACACAATACAGCACTATAAAACACAAAGTACAACACCATAAAACAAAGTACAACACTGTAAAACACATGACACCGTAAAACACACATCACTGTAAAACATACAGTGTAACACTATAAAACATACAGTACAAACACTAAAACACACAGTCCAACACTGTAAAACACACCGTACAACACTATAAAACAAAGTACAGCACTATAAAACACAAAGTACAACACTATAAAACACAGTACAACACTGTAAAACACACAACACTGTAAAATACATTAAACTAGACTGTAAAACACACAACACTGCAAAATACACAAAACAACACTGTAAAACACACGACACCGTAAAACACACATCACTGTAAAACACACAGTGTAACACTATAAAACATACAGTACAACACTGTAAAACACACAGAACAACACTATAAAACATACGGTACAACACTATAAAACACAGTACAACACTATAAAACACAAAGTACAGCACTATAGAACACAGTACAAAACTATAAAAACACAATACAACACCATAAAACAAAGTACAACACTGTAAAACACACAACACTGTAAAATACACATAAACAAAACTGTAAAACACGACACCGTAAAACACACAGTGTAACACTATAAAACATACAGTACAACACTGTAAAACACACAGTACAACACTGTAAAACACACAGTACAACACTGTAAAATACACAGAACAACACTATAAAACATACAGTACAACACTGTAAAACACACAGTACAACACTGTAAAACACACAGTACAACACACAGTACAACACTGTAAAACAAACAGTACAACACTGCAACACACAGTACAACACTGTAATACACACAGTAAAACACTGTAATACACACAGTAAAACACTGTAAAACACACAGTACAACACTGTAAAACACACAGTACAACACACAGTACAACACTGTAAAACAAACAGTACAACACTGCAACACACAGTACAACACTGTAATACACACAGTAAAACACTGTAAAACACACAGTACAACACTGTAAAACAAACAGTACAACACTTCACTACTACAGGATCAGTCACTCTGCTATCAGTGATTGACGGCAGCATGTTTCCACTCTGTGGGCCTCAAAAACAGGAAATGTGGACGGACTGAATGTTTTTGACGTTTTGCAGGTTGGATGTCATATTTTGATATTATTTGATCACTAGTTCTGGGAAATCAACTACACACTTAAACGCCAATGTTATAAGTGAGAACTTTATAAAATGTATTAATGGGGTAGGTATATAAGTTTATTAAAAAAAAAGTGTCATTCCTTAATAGATTTTTTAACAGAATTTCAGAATGCAGCTACTTTTTTTTTTAATCTTAAAATATTTCTTAAAGGTGTAGTATCTGTTTCAGTTTAGAAAAAAGAGCAATAGAAATCTGAAAATTGGAAACTGAAATGAACAAGTCATGTGACACGTTTCTACCTCTAGCAGCCTGAATTCTAAAATCCCCTTTTGTTTTGAAAATGTCTGGTATGTTAAGAATTTGTTTTGCCGACATGTTTATTGTTCAGTGTAACTGTAAAGCAGACGAACAGAACAGAGTCCAGCTCGTGAAGACGGTAAAGAAGCGTACCGGTGCAGGTGAGCGGTACCAGACTGTGATTGAGCAGCATAGACTGGATCCAGATGTTTGCTATCTCACTGGAGGATCCGGCACGGTGTTGCTGCCTTCCTCCTCCACCCGGTGCCGCCACCAGGTTGGCCACCAGTGGGTCCAGTGGCCCGATGACACCCATATGGTGCTGCTGGAACCCAGATGGCCTCTGCTGTAATGCCAGGTAAACACAAGCGGGACAGATCTGGCTCCTCGTGTTTGTTCTGACAAGCGCTCGGCTAATTTCTTTGCTTAACCTACTTCCACCGGAGACGGGGAACTAACCCTAACCCTGCTTCTCGGCTCGCAGGTATTTAAATTCTGTGGCTGCTAATAACGAGATCACCTCTCAGATTTTTTCACGATAACGACGACGCGCCGCTACTCTCTGTTCAATCCTAAATACTCCCCCGCAGAAAATCAGGTATTTCTGAGATCAGCTAATGTGATGGTCCTATTCAATAATAGTAAGAGTAATAATAATAATAGTGTTCCTCAGCTGTCATCTTTGAGATGACGACTGTCGTTAGTTCAGCAGGTCTAACATCAAACCTACTTCGTCTGCTCCCAGTTATTGTTGAAGTGTGAATGAGTGGAGCTTGAAAGTGAAACCTTTATTTCTTTAGATGAGTTCCATACTGGACCACCTGATGACTGTATCATGTTTCAGCTGTCGCTGCAGCGTCATGCCCATTCACCACAATAAATGATAATGTAGTAATAAGAAGAAGAATTTTTTTTTTGGTGAAAAACAGTTCCAAACAACTTATCGCCACCTGGTGGCACTAGTGCTGTATTTCGACAAAGGTTGGGTATTGCCTTTTTCTTTTCATTTTTTTTTCTTTCATCATTTTGTAGTGTATTGCAAAATCCCTGTTTTGACATTACATGCACAAAAACTAAGGAAGGCAGCAGCTCCCCTCCGAGCTCGCTCTGGATGTCCGAGCTCCTCACCTTAACTCTAAGGCTGAGCCCAGCCCCCCTACAGAGGAAGCTGGTTTCAGCCTCATTCTTTGGGTCTCTACCCAGAACTCTGGACCATAGGTGAGGTTTGGAACTTAGAGGGACTGAGATCCTGTCCACGAATACAAGAACAGAATGGTAGACGAGACGATCCGGATGGTGATCAGCAGGTTTCCGCTCCAGCTCAACATCTGTGACGGTGATTTTCCCAAAGGTGCTGCAGAGAGTCTGTTCTTCAGTGAAACATTCTCAAACAGAGAAACATCATCTGTTTTTTCTCCACCAATCAGTCAAATCTGACTACAGAAATAATTACCTCTGCCAAAGTGATTATGTGTTCACCTCCGCTTGTTTGTTTATCAGCGGGATTTTTATCAAAACTTACAAACAGAGTTTAATTAGATTTTGTGGAAGGACTGGAGCTAGGAGGAGCTTTTTTTTTTTTTTTCTTAGCATGGAAGAAGACCCAAAAACAGTTTCAGTAATCCAAGGCTCTGAGATCTCAGTTCGATTGGAAAAGAACTTTCTTTGCACTTTCATTAAGCTATATTCTTTACAGAGGCTGCAGAACCGAGATGGTTCCGGTCCACCCAGCCTCAGGCGGCGCCTGAACCCGTGGACGAGCACTGCTGGAACTTGTGATCTCTACTCTTTAGACGTTGTGTCATCAGAATCCCTCTGTCATCCCGACATTCAACCACGTCAATCAGGAAATGTGTTTCCACTCTGTACTTTAAACCACAGAGGGCATAAATTATATTTTCTCAGCTTTTATTTATAATGTTTAAAATAACATTTAAATGCTCAATAGAGATCATGTTGCAGGTGTGGCTGGTGTCGACAGAGAGACATAACGTTTGAACTCCAGGTCTGATTTAGTCCAAATTTAGTTGAGGAGATATATCTTGTAGATATCTTGTTTAATCCTAGTAGATTATATTTCACCCACTAGGGGGAGCTTTTACGTGGAAAAACATACCTCCAAAACTTTCATGCATCATTTTCATACCTAGATAAACCGTAGCGCGGAGGAAGAACTGGATTGATTTGGGGAAAAGTTTGGTTATAAAGTTCTGACACTAGGGGGAGCTTTATCGGCAAAAGTTATTTTGGGCCGTAAATTCGCAAGCATTGGTCCGATTTTGTCGAAATTTGCTGCGTATAAATCAAACGGAAGAGATCCTACCTTGTATGTATCATATTAAACTCTAAAAGTTCACGTTTTACTCTCTAAAGGGAGTAAAACCCTTTTCTGGACATACCTCAAAAACTTACATGGATCAACCCAACATAAACATTGGTGCAAGGAACTACTGCATTGATTTTTCTAATATTTTCTAAAATATTAGATTAAAATATTTTACCCATATTTTAATCAAACATTTTATAATTTTCTCAATTTAGGGAGCTTTTTCTTCTTTTACTAAAATACTGTGAAAATAACTATTAATCTTTATTTAACTAAATTTCACGTGAGGGGTTCTATTAGGGGGGTTGCTTGTACGACGCAGTGAATCGAGTACTTTTCAGGGACAACAGCGTAGGTCTGATTTGACTTTTATCAGAAGTAAAATAATTTAGACAGTAATCCAAACAAGACAGGAGATGGAACCGACAGTCCCCGCCTCAACTCTTCATCTCCATCATATTCTTGAGGTAACCCGTTAATGTTGCCTGAGCTCAGTCTGCCTCCCCCCCCCCTGTTAAAGAGAATGTAGCTCTTCCAAACTCCTCTCTCTCAACCGGGGTAAATCTAATACCCCGGAATTTTAATATTGTCCTACTAAAATGGGTGGATGGTATTGCTCTACAGAACCCAAACCAAAAAAACCAACATTTCAGGATGTGTATTCGTTTTAATCATCACTGGATTGGACTAATGAACCCGCGTGTGGAGTTTATAATACTAACTCTGAGCCTGCTAACAGTTTAAGTGCACGGCTTCATGCATAATGAACGGGAGCGGCTCGGCCCGGATTGATGCCTTCTGTCCAATAAAACGCCTGTTCTCCAGCTGCGCCTCCACTACTTTGCGACCCTCCCGGGGCGAGGATTTGTCCTGAATAAGAGGATTGCCGCTGAGAAGGAATCCTTCACCTCGGAGAGTGAACAACGGCGCCCGCGGCAGCGGTGCTGTGTTTTCAGTACCTGGCGGTCCTCGCCACCGTTCCGCCGCCACATCAGAACCGTCCTGTCTAATGACTCCGCTTGAGTAGGACTGTCGGCGTCTGTGCCCGTCACTTCGGTGTCACAGCTTAGCGACGCGTATGCCGAACCACCTGCTGACTCTGCTGACAGCGACTGTTTATCCTGTTTTTCTGACATATCGGACTTCCTGTGTGTCAGGCGCCGAACGCGCTGGTGACATTTGTGAGACTTAATGAGTCGGAGTAGCAAGTTTGAGGGTGTCAGGGTTCAGAAAACTGACGCCGGCGCTCTTCCTCATCAGCAGAGGTGATGAAATGGCTCTATTAGGGTCTCTCAGGAGGGTGGGATCATCCGCCGTCTAGTTCATTGTCATAGTTCCTGCAGAAAAATAAAACAAAAACAACATTTTCAACACAGATGAGAGGATAATTATTATTCTAATTACCTAACGGAATTCCGAGAAGCGTTGCCCTCCAGGTTTCTTTTGTTTCTGTGTGTTTCAGAGTAAATCGTGTCTCATCTGAAAAAACAAAACAAAACATAAAACAACCGGTGTAAACAAAAATATCAAAATAAGATACGTTTAAAGGTACAATTTTTAATAGCCACTCGCACCTGGTTGAATTTCCACATAAAAGCCTGTATCGGACCGACAACATTTTTTTTAATTGTGCTTTTCTCTCAGGCGCACAATGGATGTGATGAAGTAGTCTATTACTTTTAGGTTCTTCTTAGTTCTGTGGGCCTCCTTCAGCACAACGAAAGCGACCATTTGCAACCATTGTAGTCTCGCCATACGAATCCCTATTTCCACTTTATTCTAGAAAAGCCCAATAAAAAATAAAAAAATCAAGAAAATCTTTTATTCTCGACATTTCGCTTTTTTTTCTCTAATGGAAATATGAAATAATTTTCTTTATTTTTGCTTATGCCTGTCTCTAATACTCCTTCGTAGATCACACACTCGTCGTGAATATTAAAGTCCATTTACATGTAAAGAAACCCTACAAAAACTACAGCCTGCACCTTTACAATATGAAGTTGGAAGGGAACAGAACCTTTCAATGAGGATGACGGCGGTGTGTGATGAGTAAAAAAAGATTTCTAGTCTGAAGCTTCGGTCGAGAGGTCTTTTAACCGGGGATCAAACAGCATTCCTGACATTCCTGCTGTGGACAGGGGGAACTTTCTTTTTCGGCCGACTTGATTACTGACTTAGATTACAGTAACGCTCATTTTCTTACTGTCTTATCATGCTGGTGTCTTTGTTTGACCATTTCTCTACATCTGAGGTATGATTCCCATTCGGCCAGGCCTCGCTAAAATCCAACCCTTGAGTCGAGTCGCTTCAGGGAAATCATCTTCCAACCTTAAAAACATTCATTGTACGTCTTGGAATGCTGAAATGAACCCCCCCCCCCTTGATTGTGTGACTGTATTTCTCTTTGGCCTCTTCTAGAAGACTCAGAATGTGAGTGTGAACCGTCGTTTCTCTCTGTGCGTCGGCTCGCTGATGAACTGGCGACTTGTCCAGGGTGAAATGTAATTTACCACGTTTTCAATTGAATTCAAAATTTTATTCGAGGCAAGTGAAGGGAGACGAGGTTTAGGGGTGGAGGTTCTCACAGCTGAAGGTAGAACTGTTGGATGGAGTCGCAGGAGAAAATGTAAGTCTGAATCCATTAGAGTTTGATATTAGTTTGAATCAGAATCACAATGTTTCTCCACAGTCTCAAACATTTCTGCTTTTCTTTGTTTTTGTGTTAGCTGAGAGTAAATTATCTTCAACCCTTGTTCTTCACTGAGTCCCGTTACTCTCATTACTCAAACCGCCATAAAACTATAAATACACATGTAAATATTGTTTTACCCTTCTACTGACCTACTGCTGTTAATTTGACTATTTAATATGACAATTATTTTCTGGTTTTGAATGTATATACGTATAAATATATATACGGATAATTTACAAGAATATAGTAGAGGTCTTTTTATAGTGGAGGCTTTTATCTCCAACTTTCCCTTCACAATAATCGTTTTAGATGTTGTCCACCTTGAATTTTGAGTATTGTAACATAAACTAAAACCATCGTCCCTCATCGACCTTCTCCCTCTTCTTCAGGAGGCGGATACCGATGACAACCAGGGGACGTTGGGCTTTGAGGAGTTCTGCTCGTTCTACAAGATGATGTCGACCCGGAGGGATCTCTACCTCCTCATGCTCACCTACAGCAACCTCAAAGACCACCTGGATACAGACAACCTGGCCCGCTTCCTGGAGACCGAGCAGAAGGTACACGCCGTCATCGTCGGCATATTAGTGATTCAGTTTCTACAAAGCAGACAGTTTGGCGCTTATAAACCATTTTCAGGCTCTTGAAAGTGAAGCGTCATCATCAGGGGTTCATCTTTGGCTTCACCAAACTTGAGTAGCTGCTTCTTTTGACACTATTTTCTTTCTTTTCTTTTTAACTATGGACTTACGTATCTCACAAAGCTTCTCACTTTATCTCCTCTGCAGAGATGAGGGACATTTTAAGAGTAAAAACGTCCCTCATCTCTCTCAACAGAGTTGAGTTCAGTTAAAACTGACTTTGGAAAAGATCAAACGAACATTATGTTAATTGTAAGCTAGCCTGTCTGTTCACGTTGTTAAAAGGTGTGACGTTAAGTGATCTCTAGTGGTGACATTTCAGATTGCAGCCTCAGCTCACCCCTCCCTATCCAAGAATCTACGGTGGCCTTCAGGCGCTTCATGACGCTCGCGATGCTGGAGTGAGATAATCGACTCTGACTCCATTTTTATTCTTCATTCTTTTTTCTTTTTTGTTCATTTTTTCGACTAGATTTTATTTTTCATCCTTCAACTCAGTGTGAGGAAGAACTGAAGTGATTTTGGGGAAGATCGGTTCTATATTTTCACCGGTAGGGGGAGCCTTATCTCCAAGAAGATTCTGGGCCGTGATTTCTCAACCGTTGGTCGGATTTAGTCAAAAATTTCAAAGATTCATTGTGAGCAGTTCAATCCGAGGAATTGCTTGTGCAACGCAGGGGATCGGGGGATTTTAAGGTGTATCCCCTTGCTGTCAGGGACAACAGAGTAGGCCTAGTGAGAAATGATTTTTAGTTATTTATCCTGTCAAAGCATAGATGAAAGAAATCAAAAATTTTTGGGATCCAAATTGCGGTAGCTTTAACATCACCTTTTCAAGCCGACCCAGAACCGGTACCAGGCAGAGTTCTGGGCGAGGATATTCCTCCTGCCTGGTCCCCCCTCCCACCCACCGAGGAAAGGGTTAGCAACAACTTAATGAATGTTACTATTATTTGCTCTGCCTTGCTGATTGCATTGGCGCTCGCTCTCTCCTCCTGAGAGAGGGACGGCGGGTTCTGAGAACACGGTCCAGATTAATAATGAGGTCTGGGCAGCGAGGCTGTAAAGCTGAAGGCTCCCCAAGCCATCTTCATCATCCCCGAACCTTTCCCCCCCCTTTTAGTGTTGGACTTTAGACTGCTGGGAGACCATCCCCTCCTTCTTGTGACTTTCAAAGTTCTGGATCCAGATTTGTCTTTGCAGCCAAACCCGTAACTGTAATGAGACGAACTTTCTGCGACGGGATAATTAAAGAAACGATACCGGTAAGAAAACAAAAAAATACTGTCCCAAGTTACAGGTTCTCTCAGAGGAAACCTTTATTTCATTCAGACGTTGAACTCGGATGTTCTCTTCTTTTCACAAATGTTCCCTGAACGCTACGCTTCAAACTGAATTCTTCCAGAAGTGGGTCGGCGCTTTGGAAACCTGTGACCATAGCGCTCGAAACAGGAGAACTTAGACTCCGAGCGTTTAAAGTTTTGAAGGCTTTTTTGGATGGAATCCGTCTCCTTGCAGATGATCCGGCTGCTTGAAATAGAAAAATCCGCAGCAGTGGGGCGTCGTCTTAGTGGCTGAGCGGGAGGAAGAGGAACTCCTCATCATCAGAAGGTTCTGTTTGAACGGCTCGGTGTCAGCTCCTCTCAGGCTGGCTGTATTTCTCCCCAATTAGGCTTAGCAGTCGCTCCTTGGGCTGGGAATGTGACGGTTCCCCTTCCTTTGCCTTCAGTTTTGTGACGAGGCGCCAGGAAGCAGCAGATTTCTCTCTGCTCGTGTCGTTAACTGCAGATTCTTCCCGCCTCAGAGGAGGAAGAGGAGCATGTGAAACTCTTCACTTTGTGTTTTAAAGTCCACCCAAAACTGTCTATTCACATAGACCTAAACATCTGGCGGCTTGTGTTCGCTGACATGAACTCATTTGATCAGATATTGGGGAAATTATGACATATAAAGAAAAAAAAAAATCCCTTTTATTTATTATTGATGACAGAATCCCGAGTGAATATGAATACATGAATGAATATTTCATATGGTTTGGACCTACCGAGCATCAATTCCATCAATATAACAACAGCCATGAAATAAATACACACTCGCCATCCTTTTACTCACCGTCAGAGTGGACTGTATCACACTCTTAAAGGTGCAGTCCGTAAAATTCAAAGGTACTTGAATTCATCAAATCTAATATTGATAACTATGTTTGTATAATCAGCTGATGCAGAAAAAGTCTGTTACATCCACGGAGGGGGCGTGGCCTATCGTGTTTGTACGGTATTATTCAGAATTTTTTTGTCGAACATTAATCTTTTACTAAAATACCAAAAAAAATTCTACCCTTTTTCTTCTATTCTGACAGTTTTAATCTGTTTTTTTTTCCTGCGTCATTCAAGTTTTGAAAGAGGCAGATGTGGCTTAATGTATCACAAAGAAAGTTCAATGATATCATGTTTTATAATCTCTAATCCGTGGTTTTATGTCTGTTAATCTCTCTGGAGTCATTGTGTCGGAGAGCTTCCGGCAGCCTGTGAGCTCTGATGCCTGACCTCTTGACCTCTGGTTGTCTGTGGCGGGATTAAACTTTCCCCGCAGCAGCATCTCGTCTGGATGATTATATATTATTATTAATCACAGTTTTACAGCCTCACCTGCTCAGGTCCGCTGAAGCAGGACGGAGACAAACCAGGGGAAATGCCTCCTTCGCTCACTAACAGATGGACAGGGACAGCTCCACCCGCTGTGACCCCGCCCGCCCCTTTAAATCATTAGAGTGATTGACCAATCAGGCGGCTTTAAACAGCTGTTTCCAGACTAACAGTTTGATTCCACAGGCAGGACGGACAGAGAGACGCGAGACGTGTAGACAGCTCTGACCCGATCGTCCTCTTCTTCCTCTACATCGATATCTATCCAATGATTATGTCTGTTAATATTCTACTTTCTAGTTTCCCGTCACAGTGAAGTATTATTGTGTCGTTGTGTATTTAGTTTTCCTTATTTTGCGTAAACTTATAGATGACCAAAGTGGCCAAGGACCATTGCCTGGAGATCATCAACAAATTTGAGCCGTGCTCTGAGAACCAGAAGCAAGGAGTTCTGGGAATCGATGGTAAGTACATTTCATTTTCAAAGTATTTGGCCCCAGGCGGCGGACCGGTACCAGGCCGCGGTACTGTTCAGGATAAAAACACAGAATCAAAATGAAATCATAAAAGGTAGACGAGTCCAAAAAAAAATTACACAAATGGAATAATTTGTTACTTAAATATGCACCGTCGGGTCGCCGTCACTAGTCACCCATCAATAGGACACTCTGATAGTTGGGAAACAAGCCCCGCCCACTGATCCAGGCTCCTCCCACAAGAACTTCATATCATGCAAGGAAAAACTTTGAAAATTTGTATTTCTCTACCTTTCAGATCAACTAAAAACATAAGATGGTATGTGAGAATACTAACCTTAGTATTGATTGTGTGTATACGCCTATCAGCCATAACATTACAACCACTGACAGGTCACGTCAGAACTGTATCGATTAACTTGTTATCATGGCACCTGTAAGTGTTTGGGACATAATAGGCAGTAAAACGATCTGATCTGATCCCACAGAAGAGTCAGCGAAGCACAAACTGCTAACATAGTCGAAGCTGGTCCTTCTAGAACGCTGTCAGAAGCGGTTGGCATATGTTCCGGTTGTGATTAATACCCAACCTCTATCTTTAGGTCCCGATGATAAATGTCAATATCCAACCAGTTGACTGTGCGGCAATGTTTCCATCGTTGTTTCCCTTTAAACAAAAAAAGAAAATGATAATATTCTTTTTCTTTTTCTTTTAGTCATTTATTATTATTATTATTATTATTATTAATATATGTATACATATTAACCACAGAACATTTTGTTATGTTTTTTTCTTCTTTTTGTCAGGTTTTACAAATTACATGCGAAGCCCAGCCGGCGACATCTTCAACCCAGAACATTACAACGTGAACCAGGACATGAACCAGCCGCTGTGTAACTACTTCGTCGCCTCCTCGCACAACACCTACCTGATGGGTGACCAGCTGATGTCACAGTCCAGGGTGGACATGTACGCCTGGGTGCTGCAGGCCGGCTGCCGCTGCGTTGAAGGTGACTTGTTCATGATGTCATCGTGTTTTACAGTAGCTCAGATCATTCGTGGCGTGAACGTCTGAATCTAGTTCTTTATCTCTCATGTAACCGTTTCAAGGTAGGTGCTTATTCCAAAAGATTTAACTTAACAGCTGAGCAGGAGGCATCCTGTTTTCTGGACGATGTCGGGGCTCAAACACTCTTTATATAATTATCTTACCAAGACCCAACAAATTCCTCCGTGAGAAAGTACTTGGTGACAATGGCGATTCAAAAACTGCCTTTTAAAGGGCAGAAACCTCGAGCAGATCCAAGACTCAGGGTGGACTTCTACTGCGGGAGAGAAAGAGAGAGAGAGAGATAGAGATAGATAGATAGATAGATTTGTTTCATCATTTGTCCTTTTTGCAGTGGACTGTTGGGACGGTCAGGATGGCGAGCCCATCGTCCATCACGGCTACACACTCACCTCCAAGATCTCCTTCAAAGACGTCATTGAGACCATCAACAAGTACGCCTTCATCAAGAACGAGTGAGTCCACATCTACTTCCTGTTCTAACATCCCCTCACGCCGCTTCTCCTTTTTCTTTTTTCTTTTTTAAACCTCTGCTTAACACACTGTCAGAATACGCCAACAGAACTCTTTCACGTTTAATCGTCTTTCTGCCGATGCCGGCCGACAAACCGGAACACGTGCGCGGCGTTGTGCGTGTGGAATAACGAAGGACGCGCACGCTGTCGTTACACATCACATGGCGCCTTACACAAACCGCTCGATTGTAAAGCCATGTAGAAAATGTGGGAAATGAGGCTTGGAATGGGACCGCAGGCCCGGATGGGTTTCTTCGGTTGGTCTGAAACAAATCATGACACGCTGAGTTCTAGACGGAAGAACTTCCTTTATTCGGCTGAAATATGTTGATTTTGACTCAGTGTTTGCTGTTTGTATGTTTATTTGCCTTGAGAGATGCAGACGGTGTCTGCTGCTAGATGTTGGGATTATTTGACCGGTTTCTTAAAGGTGCAGTGTGTAAAATTTAGTGAGATGGCGAGGTCTGGGTGGAGAGTGACCTTTCCAAGTTGACCCACAGCCGGTCATTGTTCACCACTGCAGAGCATTGGGTGGAGGTCCTGTGAGGTATCCTCCACCAACAGGTGAGCGTCCTTCACCAGTTTGGTTCTCGACAGTTTCATGAGTCGGGTCTTCATGTTTTCCCTTCATGTTCAGTTTCTTTCTTCTCTGGCTCAGTATTATAAAATGAAATGATTATTGGAGGAATGAGCCTCCAATCGTAAAACGTCTCACAACACAAACTAATTATCCAGCAAACAACTTCTCCATCGTCTTTGTTGAGTTTTTAGACAGGAAGTGTTTTCTTCATCATCTCTCTGCCACGTCCACCTTAGAGTGCGAAAAACCCTATCCAGCGCCGGACTTCAGTTTAAACTTTCTAGGATACTGTCCGTGGAAGAGGACCCGCCCCCTTCTGGAGGTATAGAGGCTATTTATAAGCTAACGTTTAAAAAACTGATTAATTTAACTTTCTTAAAAACAATAGTTATGATCGTTCTGTCCCGTTTACTGACAGCGAAACCCCTAAATTGCACAGACTGCACCTTTAAAGAAAGAGTGGACTAGAACATAGAACTGAGGGTTTCTGTTGTTTCTAATACTTGATCGTTTTCTCCTCTTTAGAAGCTCTGTGAAAGTTTTTATCTGTGGTTTCAGTCCGTCCGGACATCCAGCAGTGACTCAGGAGCTCCAGCAGTCTTCTCCTTCACACACACACACACACACACACACACACACACACACACACCAGTCTTCTCTTTTTGCGTCTTGTCCGTTCCATTTCTCCCTCAGCAGCTCAGACTTTCATATTGTCTTATGAAAGTCAATAAAAAAAGAGCTTGTCTTAAGACTGCTTCCCCAACCAGGTCAGACCCCTTTCATGGGGGCTTTTTAGTAGATCCTGAAGCCTCATCAAAACTAATAATACCCAACAAATGGTCCCAAATGAAATCTGTGCAGTGATAGCCTCACGGCTGATTAAACAATCCGTGTCACAGTGTAATTAAAAATGAAGCAAAATGTGAAACAACAGTATAAAAAAAAAACGGCCCTAATCCTCCACAAAGACCCCTGATCTCCAGAGAACCATCAGGCCTGCTTTTGTCTGGAGCTGCTTTATAAATGTTCTGTTCCACTTCCACCATCATCATCCGCGGATAATATCCCTAAAATCTGCAACCCACACAGAGAGAATGTGAGCGTGGGTTCATAAGATCCTCCTCACAGGACCTCCATTAGAGGGTGATAATCTCCCCCTCGTGCGAGCAGAGAGAGGAATCTCTATTTTTAGATTCCGGTATGATGAAGGAGGAAAGCCGTCTTTTTTTTCTTCATCTTCTTCAATCGGCCCTAAAATCTCTGTGTGTTTCTCCAAGTGTAATGTTTGGAGCGCCGATGCCTCGGATAATCGGCTGAAAACATCCAATCACATCACATGTTATCACATCTTCCAGGACGCGGAATAAAAAACTCCTCAGTCCTCTGATGTCTGTTGGCCCCCCCCCCACACACCTCATAGATATAATGAAAGAGTGGACTTGGTGGGGGCGTGTCCACACTGACCCGCCCAAATCTGGGGTCCCGAACATTTTTTCCAGGGACCGGATTGGTATCAGTAGTAGCCACACATATACCCGTCAGCCATAACATTATAACTGCCCCCCCCCCAGCCAGGATATTTGAACACTGCAGAAAACACGATTTATTGGACGGGTCTCCTTCTTCCATAGCACCTTGGTCCGGTTTGATGCTGACGTGTCCGATGTGGGACGTTCAGCAGTGGACGGAGGTCAGAACTCTGACCGGTTTGCGGCTAAGCAGCGCCCATACGCAGCACCCTGTGATGTCACTGCGCGTTCGGACACCTTGTCGGAACCAGCATTGAGCTTTTTCTGTGATCAGTGCTGCAGCAGATCTTCTGTGGGGTCCAACAGGACCAGCTTTCATTCACCACACGCACCAGTGATGCTTGGGCGCCCACGACCCGGTTCACCAGGCCATTACAATCTGTCCCTTCTTAAAGTCTCTCCGATCCTTAAGCCGGCCCAAAGGTGTGCGCTTCAATGTTCTGAGAAGGTTGTGTGAATGTCAGTCTACAGATTATTAGTTTGTGCAAGAAGCTAAATTCTGTTTTGAAGACGGAATGTCCTTGAGTTCAGAACAACTTCAGCGGATCAAACTAAATCTATTCTGGGCTCAATATATGCAAAGGAAATTTAAGGTATTTAGGGCTTTAAGTTTGTTTGTTTTTTATTCAATAACTATGAAAGTCGTGTCCCGACTGCTGCTCGCCGCTTCAGAGCCCCCGATCGAATGGAGGTCCAGGTTAGAATGAAAGGATAATAATGTACTGGGAAGATTCCGGGAACTACATTCACAAGATTTGTGTTATTATTAGGGTTGTCCCACTCCCTGTAAAATAATTCAACACTTCAAGGACATAAAAAAAACATTAAATGTCAAAATTCTGTATTTTCCTGACAGAAGCATGCGGAAACATTCCGTTTCGGGTCTTTTGTTTTACTGTTACTGTTAAGTAAAATCCCAACTTCTGTTCTGTGTTTCCACCTGTGCAGGTGTGGAACTTTCTGTTATATTAATAAAACAATAATATTTCTTGTCAGAACATAAATTTCTATTTTGAAGAGCAACAAATTCAACTTTTTTGTTTGTTTGAAAGTCTGGGCTCAGTTGGAGTCAAACGTTGTCTCATAGATCTCTGCTCTGGGCGCTCCTTCCCACCTCAATACTCTCTCTCTCTCTGTCTTGCTCGCCCTCAGCCGTCTCTCGCTCATTTATCATGGCGTTCCACTGCTAGAGATCTAACAGAACCGATGACCCGCTTCAGTAACAATCTGTCGTCTGCATGCGTCACGTAAAAGCCGCCGCAGACGTATGAGGCCGCGGAAGGGAAACTTTTTTTGGGGGTCACGTTAATTTCTCTTTAATTAATAAATCGATATTAACTCTTTAAATCGACAATCCAAGTTTAATTCTTCCAGTTTAGTTTTTTCTCTCTCTGTGACGACCTTAAAATTTATTTTCTCTCTCCTATCTTTCCTCGCCTCCCTTATCTCCTCTTTTCCTCGCTCTTCCCCCCTCTCTCTCTCTCTCTCTGTCCCCCTCTCTCTCTCTCTCTCTCTCTCTCTCTCTCTCTCTCTCTCTCTCCCCCTCTCTCTCTCCCTCTCCCTCCTACTCAACACAAACTGCGTTGCCTCACAGCCACTTGGAATGATTCTATATTCCCCCTCTCCGGCGTCGAGCTTGAACCTCCTGAATTGGCCGACGACCCAGTGGGTTGTTCTTTTGCACGTACACACACACACACACACACACACACACACACACACGCCCGTGAATCAAACACGTCATGCTCACACACTGTCAAAATAGAAACACTCTCACACAGAAAACGACGGGAGCACAAACACGTCCTGATGTTTGTAGACAAATGTAGGCGCCAACATTGACTCCTGCTGAATTATTGGCGAGGAGTGGGCCTCTTCACCGCGACCCCTTCACACTCCGCTGGAGGACGCGTGCGATAACTCACACACACACACACACACACACACGTACACACACACACACACGCAATGAAGCTCAACCAAAGATGAAAGGGAGGTGAGAAGGAGCCGCTGGAGGAGAAGCTGAGTCGATGGCTGATAAACCAGAGACGGTTTCAGAGGAGCCAACGGAAAAAAGATAGAACTTTTTTTTTTTCCTGCATCCATGAACTCAAATAATGAGTCTTTGAACGGATTAAAGAAAATGAGTGTACGGTAACTTTTTGATGCTTGGAATAAAAAATCAGATACAACCTCAAAAACACCTTAAAAACTTTAAGACGGTTTGAACCTCCTTCTTGGGGATAAAAGGAAAAATCAATCAATGCATTTCAGGTAAGTTTGACTTAATATAACCTAGTTTATCTTATCTTAAACTTTATCATAAGAAATACTCACACATTCAAGAAATACTCATGTATTCAATAAATACTTATATATTCAATAGATACTCACACGTTCAAGAAATACTCTTGTATTCAATAAATACTTATATATTCCATAAATATTCACACATTCAATAAATACTTATATATATTCTATATTCAATAAATACTCACATTCAATAAATACTTATACATTCAATAAATACTCATGTATTCAATAAATACTCATGTATTCAATAAATACTCATGTATTCAATAAATACTTATATATTCAAGAAATACTCATGTATTCAATAAATACTCACACATTCAATAAATACTCATGTATTCAATAAATACTCACACATTCAATAAATACTCATGTATTCAATAAATACTCATACATTCAAGAAATACTCACGCATTCAATACATACTCATACATTCAATAAATACTCGTGTACTCAATAAATACTCATGTATTCAATAAATACTCATACATTCAATAAATACTCATGTATTCAAGAAATACTCATACATTCAAGAAATACTCACGCATTCAATAAATACTCATGTATTCAAGAAATACTCATGTACTCAATAAATACTCATACGTACAATAAATACTCACACATTCAATAAATACTTATACATTCAATAAATACTCATATATTCAAGTAAATATTTATACATTCATTAAATACTCATAGCAAATACTTTTACATTACATTTAAGTGAATACTCATACGTTTTAGTGAATAATCATACCTTTAAGTGAATAGTCATACCTTTAAGTGAATACTCATACATTTAAGTGAATACTCATACATTTAAGTGAATACTCATACATTTAAGTGAATACTCGTACATTTAAGTGAATACTTAAACATTACTTAGTGAATGAATGAGTGTTTGATGAAGGGATGAACTCAGGAGGTCAGAACCATCATCTAAAAACACTTAAAAACACTCTCATCTAAAAACACTTCACGTCTCTGGTCGTGGAGGAAACCCCCGTCTGAGCGTCGCGCTGGCGGTCCTTTCATGTCTCCGGTTTCCCTCCGCTTCCACACCACAACAAAAATAAGATAATTACAGACTTTGATCCAGTTGATGGAGATAATCATCCAGATCTGCAGCACCTGATACGCCCCCGGCAGATGATGTAGATGATGTAGATGATGTAGATAATGACATGAAAGGCTTCTTTCTTCTTTGCGTCAGGTGTCACGGATCATTTCAGGGACGATGTTGAAAAAACAGGCGGGAAAGATAAGATCGTGAAATAAACCATTCCTGGAACTCATCAAGGTTTTTATGGGCCGTTTGACGACCTTTCCTGCAGGACTCCACGGAGGCTCTGTGGAAATCCTTGTGTTTCACAGACGGAACTTTATTGACGCTCTCAGGCGACATTTAAGCGCGAAAGCAGCTCCTGAAAATGGGAAAATCTCTGTAAAACGGAAATATGATATAAAAGTATCGAAGTATAAATAGACACACAGTTCAAATCTAAGATATAAATACGAAATAAAGAAGTCGACACAAACTGGTTCTACACTCAACACAGTTTCACAGTGGAGTGTGTCGCTACACTGTAAAAAAAAAAAGAAAATATATATATTTATTAATAATAATAATAAATAATACATTTAATTTATAATGCACTTTACATTTGGATCAAATCTCAAAGTGCTACAAAGTAAAAGCAGATAAAAGCGTCAATAAAAAAATAAAATAATAACTATTTAAAAGCCTTACCAAAAAGCAGCAATGTTAATTAAGGTTATAGGTTCTGCTAAAAAGGAAAGTTTTAAGTCCTTTTTTAAATGTGTCAGTCGTCTGTGGAGCCCTCAGATGGTTCCACAGACGAGATTATTACGAAATTATTGACTGGTAACACACTATTTATTATATTAATTATTATTTTTGTCTAAAATTTCAAGTTGTAAATACTTAATTTAATTCTTTTGACAGGAGTAGTCTTCTTTTTTTAATGACCAACTTCATTTTTTTTTTACAGTGTGTCATATTTGTTCTCCAGGACTTTTTTTTTCTTTTAAGGTAAAACTGTGGAAGGAAAAAAAAAGTGAAGAAGGAGATTTGAAGATGTCTCCAAATGCTTTATATGCACTTGTGGTTGAATCCTGCACTGTAAAAATCAAATGGTTAATCAACGTTACGAAATTACTTCAACTACGACATTAAATCAGATTAAGTCTTTCTTCTTCTTGAAAGTGTTTCATTTAATTGGGTCTTACCAGAGTTTCAGAAGACTTATTATATATTTCTTATGAGAGATATTTACAGAAGCAATCTTCTTTTCACTACCTTAATCTGGTTAATTTAACATTCTTACACACATTTGACCCGAAGCTTTTTTGTTTTATAAAATGAGTTCTTCCAGAAGCAGCATTGTTTTTGTTTTTTTTACTTTATCTTATTACATTGTCTAGTTTGTTTTTACCTGAGGTCTCAAAAGGAGCTTTTTATTTTTATGTTACTTTTTAATCGTCAATTTTAATTTAGGCTAGAGGCGTGTCCTGTCTATTATAACTCCCAGATAGTTGTTGCACTTATATTCAGTGTACTACGGTAAAGATTATAATATATTAACGCCATAACTCAAGAATAGCTACATGGATCTTTATAGAATTTTATACCCACATAGTTCTTGCAGCGAGGAAGAACTGGGTTGATTTGGGGAAAGGTCGGTTGAATTTCTTTGCCACTAAGGGGGTCTTTAACTCCAGAATCACTGCCTTTTGGGCCATCATTTCTCAACCGTTGCTCCACATTTGGTGGATATTTGTTGTTTCCACGATATCTATCTTGTTTATATCGTATTTTAGTTATTTTTTACTCACTAGGGGGAGCTCTTTTCAGGATAGAAACAGTTTTTCAGGCATAACTGTCTAACTGTTTGTCCAATTTTGTCCAGATTGACCTCACATGAACCCCCTAAAGGAGACCTAACTTGTATTTGTTATATTTGACTGTAATTGTACATATTTCACTCACTAGAGGGATTTTTTTTTGGATTAAAAATACTTTTTTCGACCACTACTTCCCGACGATATGTCCGATTTTGTCCGGATCTACAAAAGGCGATCTATCTTGTTTCACTATAATACATAAGTAGTGTTTACGTATAATTCATTTTGGTGGCTGATGACAGTAGCAGCAATCATTTATTTCCATCGTACGAAATCCAAGCCCCTAAAAAGTTTCAGATGTGTTCATGTTCATGTAAATGTATATTTGATGCATTTGTAATGCCTCGAAATTAAGCTTTTTGTCGTATTTACAAACAAACGATTGAACTTCTTCTCTGGAAAGCTGCAGAACCCCTGTTAAAATGTTTGTGTTCTCGAAGACCGATTCAAGTATAAGTACTCATGGTAGCGTTGACAAAAAGCTAATCCTGATTTTATTGCTTATGAACTTTGTTTCGTCGAGTTTCTTCTGACCTTCCTGCTCCATAAAACTCCATCTTTTTTGTGTGTGTCTTAATCCTCAGCTACCCGGTCATCCTGTCCATAGAGAACCACTGCAGCGTTCCTCAGCAGAAGAAGATGGCCCAGTACCTGATCGAAATCCTCGGGGAGAAACTGGACCTGTCCAACATCAAGGCTGACGAGTCTGGACGTCTGCCGTCGCCGGAATCACTCAAGGGCAAGATCCTTGTCAAGGTGGGTTTGGACCTTTCTCCTCGCCGAGCAGAATCAGTCCTCAGGTGATTTTATCATCTAGAGTCTGAACGGCAGAGCGCAGATTTCAAAGGCAGGAGAACGAGAGGCTGATTGAAGAGATGCGATAAGACAGTCTTTGAATAAAAAGTAGAAAATGACGGCGAGAAAAACCCGGAAAAACGGAGGAAACAACGAAACCTCAGGCTGTTAAAAGAATAACGGCCGACAATGTCTGGCCAGAAAGCTCCGTGTTCAAAAAACAATGTCTGGTTCCACGGCCGACTGTCGAACCCAATAAATCAGACCACAGCAACTAGACTCGGGTGCAACCACTGACACGTAGATCCACGCACGTAGATCAGTCACCTGTAACACAGACCTGATATATTATACTATGTTTCTTTTCACTCTGGTACAAACCCGGACCAAATTAAACACAGTGGCAGTTTTTATTTGTTATTATCTGGAGTCTACGATAAGTTTCCTCCACCACGGCATCAATGTCCACGTTGGTACTGTGGAATAATCCTCAGCAGATCCGTTCTGTTAACGCGATAACTCAACGATCATTTCATGGATCATTCTCAAATCTCATACCCACATAGACCTCATTGTGAGGAAGGACTGAATGCATTAAGGGAAAAGTCGGTTATATATTTCTGACTGTAGGGGGAGCTTTGTCTCCAAGAGTCTTCGGGCCATGATTTCTCAAGCATTATTTGGTATTCATCGTTTTTTATCTTAATAGTTCATAATAGTTCATATTTACTTCATAATAGTTGGAGCCTTTAATGAAAAAAAACATTTTTTTTATGTTTTTGGACATAACTTCTTAACCATCAGCACGATTTAGTACCAACATGGTGCTAATGATTTGACTGGTGGAGATCTATCTATCAAGTATTTATCATATGTGACTCTTAATAGTTCATATTTTACTCAAATCATGGAGCTTTTTGTTTTGTTTTAGTTTTTTTTTACAAAAAACAAATTCCATAGACTTCAGATTTAATTTCAGGAGTCCAATCTCGGGGATTGCCTGTGCAACGCAGGGGATTGGAGACTTTTTACGGCTGCGTCCCCTGACTAATGAAGGCGTTCGAAACTACACCCTCGGCTCCACGATGGCGTCCCCTGAAGCAAAAACCACCGCCGTCTTGTTTGTCTCCCAAATCTATTGCTTCCACTTTAAAAGCTCATCCAAACGATCGGCCCAGATTGGCGCCGAGTCGTAGACACAAACCATTAAAGCGGCGCTAGTTTCACATCCAGGGAGGCAGAGTGGCGAGTTGAATGGCAGCAGCAAACCCTCTCTGAACAGAACCGAGGGGTTACGAAGCTTTATTGACACCAGATGCTTTCACCTAATAGAAAGGCGGCTTACCAATACCCAGCATGCACCGGACAGCCGCCAGCTGTCGCCGCAGCAGCTCCACCCGTGTGTACCGTCAGCAGATTGTTAGTGATTGCACCGATACATCAATAGTTTGAGGAACACTGTACAGTTTGTTCTAACGGGTCAGGCAGTGTGAACCGCTGAGTGCCGCTGCAGGCCACCGACTCCAGGATTTAGAGCGGTCGCTAACCGCGGGACAGACGGCCTCACTTTTTAATGAAAAAATCCACGGGTCGGGAAATGCCTCTGCCTGAGGTTCTTCCTGTCCGTCGTACGCCGTCGACTCTTCCTCCTCACCCTGCTACTAAAAGAAGTGCAAAGCTTTTCATGACTCCGGTCGGCTGGTTCCGGAGAAGACCGGCTCTCCGAGGCGTCTTTTAAAGTTGAGCGAAAAATATCATCAGAATGTCGGAGGGAAGATCAGCCCGACGGACTTAATGTACCGCAATATGGATCATACTAAAAGCCCGTTTAAGCGGAGCTGAGTTTGATGGCTCTGTTGGGGGGGGGATGGAGGGCCGGGATGGAGGGGCTACATTTACTTATATTCCATGAGGCACAAAGCCGTTTCATCAAAAGAAAATCAGGCAGAACATCTGAAGACAAAGCTAGAGGCTTACGATGACCTCATTGTCAACACCGGAAGAACTGGACTCTGCTGGTGATCCGGTTCTGTTTTCTCCTCTATCGCCAACATGTGTGCTGGATAAACGTAGCAGATTGGGCTCAAGGACATCCATCCATGGGGTCAAGTGTTGACTGGAAGTGCCTCTCCTCAGCAACACCCTCCAGCTCATCGTCTGTCCTCCAGCTCAGGCTCCTCCCAGCTCTTGTTAACGGGACCTAACACTGAGGAAGCCTCTCGGATCATCTTCGTCTTAATGCAGAGGTCCAGTTTGTTTCTGACCCGACCTTGAAGGACTACCAGAACCAGGACGGATGAGAATGGACACAAACATCATCCCTTATATTTTTAAGGCGAGGCAACCTTATTTATTTTAGCCGATTTCAGCAACAGGGTTATTCAAAGTCCTTTAAACACACAAGAACGTCAAGAAACAGTTAAAAGTGTTATGAAAACATTTAGAAAGATTCAAAACAATTAAAACAAGCTTTAATAATAAAATATAAATACAGAATAAATAAATAAGAGCTAGAATAGAAGAAGATTAATTCTCCTCACACACAATTCAGTGTTTGTCATAACATTAAATAGCAGTTTTCTGGGAGTGTGTTCCAAATAGTCCGTGCCTTAAAGCTAAAAGCTGCGTCTCCATGTTTGGTTCTGACTCTGGGGACACTGAGCAGAACCGACCCAGACGACCTGAGCGGTCTGGGTGATTCAGAACACAGCAGAAGATCAAAGAGATTTAGTTTTGGTCCTGAACAGTTTGGTGGTTTGTGAACCATCATTAGATTATAAATCTGCCTCTGAGTAATAATAACCTTCATCTTGAGGATGACGCCGTCTGTCGGGTCATTCGGCCGCACTTTCATACTTTGTGCGTCTGAAATTAAAAACACAAAGAAGCTCTTCCCTCCTCCCTCTTCCTCTGACTGTGAGGAAGAAGAGAGAGAAGGTGACGTCCGATGGAAGCTCGTTTTACAAAAACACACACACTGATCAAACGAGCGTTGCAGCAGTTTGTTGGTTCACGATGGACGGCGCTCCTCTGACTCCTTCTCCTCTCCACCAGGGGAAGAAACTTCCTCCCAACATCGACGAGAGCGCGGAGGAGGGCGACGTGTCGGACGAGGACAGCGCCGATGAGATGGAAGACGACTGCAAGCTGATGAACGGCGATGTAAGCACCCCGTTCTCCTCCTCTTCTTCACCGCGTCTATTTCTCCCATCGTCCAGACAGGCTTTGATGTCCCCCATGTAGATCAGATGCGTTTTGATGTTCTCCTCTCCTGTCTTGACTTTGCTCCTCCTGTTTATCTCCCACGCTGCTGTTTCTGTGCTGGAATTCTGTCTCGCTGTTTCTCCGGATGCTTATTTGTTCTCATTTCCCTCCTCTTCTCTCTCTTCCTGTTTCCTTCTTCTCTTCAACTCTCGCCTCTGTCACAGTGGAAGGTACCGTATGCATTCTCACCCGCTCATCTTCTGCACTCTCTCACTTTGTCTTTGCAAGTTGGTTCCCACAAAAACGTTGCAAAAACGGCATTCCTCCATCTACTGTGTTGTGTGAGGATTCTTGATCTGAAGAAACAAACAAAATAAAACCTTGTAAACTTCAAAAACGGATCATTCCGATCAGAAAAGGTGAAACAACATTGATACCTGAGGTTTGTCCTACTTCTTAAAGGTGCAGTCTGTAAAATTGAAGGGGTATCTCTTTGTGTAGATAGAATATAATATTTATAATTGCATTTTTGTTAGTGTATAATCAGTTGGAGATAAGAATAACTTTGAAGATTTGCTCAGAGTGGGGACTCTGGGCTAAAAGGGGGCGGGTCCTCTTCCATGCAGACTGCATGGAAGTAGGAAGAGAGTCTGAGATCCCCCACTTGCCTGAGACCGGCGCTTACTGAGGCTGTGTAGGGGCGGGGTCTCGCTCCTCCCTCTCTCCTCTCCTCCCCGGGGTAGGGAGTACGATGCCCCTGGCATGACAGACCAAATCGGACTTCACTTATTACTTAGGACAGAAAATATCAACAGAGCTTTAAACCTCGCTGTCAAAGAAGGGAAACATGTAGACCCGACCCATAAACCTGCAGAGAGGTGAACTGGAGGGTCCGTGAAGTCCGTCTGGCAGATTTTACTCGGCAGGCGAGGTTTTGGCTTGCTTCAGCGCCCCCTAGTGGTAGTGACCGGAGAAAGAGGTTGATCCCGCCCTGGTTGGCTCGGGGTCTTCCTGGAAAGGTTCGGGGGTGTAGTTGAAGCTTTTCAGTGCCTCTGTGAAGCGAGGAGTGCTCGCCGCCCCCTCTCCCCTCCCCTCCCCTCGCGGAGGGGAGGAGACTGTACTGTAAAGCGCTTTGAGTATTCCAGCAGAATGGAGAAGCGCTACAATAATCCAGTCCATTTAACACGTGTGAGCTTTGACCTACATTTCTGACCTATACAATCTGTAAATTCTTCTGAATTTTACGCACTGCACCTTTAAAAAAAAAAAAAAAAAAAAACTCCTGCATGAAGATCAACACAACTTTGATGATGTTAAATTTTTCCCCGGGTCTGGAAAACATGAATCAGCCGGTCGTCTACGAACAGCTTTGTGAATCTCTGTAAAACAGTTTGTTCCGTCGGCATGGCGACGGTAATTCCTCTACTCATTATCCAGCTCTGCGTTTTATCGCGGCCATCACATCGAGCCCAAACGTTGCGAGAGCAGAGGGAGTCATTTATTTCCGCAGCACATATTCAACATATTTTGACGACAGATCTCGAACAAGTCAGTGAATATTTGGATATCCTTTGAATACATTTAGTCACACGGGTTTGTTTTGAAGCATCAACACATTCATCTGTTCCGTGTTGCATGAACTTTTATTTATTTTTGTCAAAACCATTAATAAAATAATCTCAAGTAATTAAAAACCCGTGTGGACTGAAAGCCCTCTTAAATAAAATAACCTTACTCAGGATTATTTGTGCGGTCCAAAGCATTCGGCTCTGCTCGGGTTCTATGAGATGTTCTTCAAGGCCAAATCAGATGATTCCACTGATTACTCCACACTGGAACCTTTACCTCCACTCCGGATTTTCTCCTGGGGATCCATCCCTGCAGGAGCATGTTCCTGTGCTGGCTGTGGTGTTGAGACCAGACCAGCGTGGTTTATGGGCTGTGGGTAAATTCTGCCACCATATGGCTGAATCCAGCATGTGCACTTTTACTCTACGCTGTGATCCGTCCTTCATCCCACCTCATCTCCATCGCGGCCGTGCCTCCATCACTAAACGGTCTGCTCATTCAACCAGTGTGGCCGGATCTGCATTATCACATCTACGTGATGTGGATCCTTGTGAAATGTGTGTTCTTGTGGGATTCTACACGCATTTTGGACGCCTGTGATCTTTATTGGTCATTATTGACATTTTTGATTAATTTTGTCAAATATTCCGTTTTCTTTCATTTGTTGCATATTTCATTTTTTTTCTTCAAAAGAAATAAAATTCTATTCTGCTAGGAATTTAGGCTCAGTTTGTTTAGCTTCTAAAAGCATATTTTCTCCACTACCTCTAGTTTTCTTCCTGTTTTTTTTGGTCATTTTATCCTTGATTGACAGTTCACAGTCGTACCAACCAGCTTGAGGCAGCAGTTTGATTTTGTCCTTTTATTCTGCTCTCCCTGAATGTTAGCGTTCACCTTACGCAGGTAAACAATTCTTCTTCCAGTTGCAGTCTGAATGTTTATCGCCTCACAACGATGTGGAAAAATAATAAGCGCTTGGTCCGTTAGCTTGATGCTAACATTTAATGGGAATCGCCATATACATGCTAACAGAATTAGCATCAACGACGGGACCATAATCAAACAATAGGGTATCTACACTTAAACTTTATTCGTTCAAAAATGGAAATTAGTTTTTTGATCTGAAGAGTTTTTTTTAGTTGTTTTTATTTATTTATGTTGAAATAAGATATTTAGAGTGATTATTCCTTTCGTATGGTCATTTATTTAAATTTGTTTCTGAGTTTCACCTGATCATGTGACCTGGAAGCCTTCGAAGTCTAAACTCGACAGATTTCTGAGGCTGAGTGGAGAAACGGGGATGTGATGGATGATAAATGTTGCAAACGGGTTTCATTTCTCTTAGATTTATAGTCCTTAGTGGAAACCTAGTTAATAAACAAAGTGATAAAATACTAAATGAAAGCTTCTGGATTCTGGGATGAAGGTCTTCATATTACTTATATGTCCAATCAATCCTCTAAAACCGAAATAACTAACTAGTCTTAAGCATTAAACTATAGTTAAGAACTTTAAATACAGTATTTAAGGTGAGAAAAGCAAAGAAGAGTGAAGTCAGAGGCCTCCCTCCTCTTCCTCGTTTTTATTAAAACCACTTCCTTTCTGATTTATTTTTCATTTTTTCATTTCTTTACTGAGCTTACAAACTTAACCACAGGATCATATTAGTACTTTGTATTTCTAGAATCCTTTTTCTCATGCTGCATAGAACTTTCTGCGGAGTTCTCCTCTCACTCAAATGGTCCTGATCCGTTTAGCTGCTGGCATGTGAGACGCTGCACATTCGCATCTTGTCAAATGTGAAAAATGTGCACTGAGACTTCGCCGACAGGAAGGGCGCCGCAGTCGCCTCATCTCATTTAACGCGCACGTTCATCTTGGTTCTCCGTCTAACTGCTCCCTCTTCCTCCCCCTCCTCCTCCTCCTCCTCCTCCAGACGTCGGCCAACAGGAAGCAGGTGGAGAACATGGCCAAGAAGAAGCTGGACAACCTGATGAAGGAGTCCAAGATCCGAGACAGAGAAGATCCAGACAGCTTCACCATCGCGGCCCTCCCGCCCGCCGCGAAGTCCTCGGCCAAAAGTGGCTCAAAGGTAAAACCCAGAGAGCGAGGTTCAGAACCGACGACCCGCCGATGCCGGAGTTCAGTGTCAGCTGGGATGGGCTCTAGGGTATATATTTATCTATACCTTAAACCATCTGTGATTTTTTTTTTTTTACCTAATCACGTTGACGTGTCAATTTTTTTATTTTTTTTATTTGTTTTACCAAAACATTTATAGTTTTTGTCTGAAGTTCAATTTCAGAACCAACCATCAGTTCACGTATTTTTCTTTGAACACAATTTATGTTTGACATGTAAAGAATATATTTCCCCTTTTTCAGAGCATTTAAGTCTTACAAATGTTCCGTTAGAACAGATTTGACCCTTTTTTTTTTTATTATATTAATATATATTTTTATTTTCTTTATTTAAGTTTTTCCTTATTTTTGTTTTTTGTGATTTAACTTTAAAGACTTCCATTGTATAAAATTTTTTTTAGAAAATTCTGTGTTTTTCTTCTAATTAGATTTAACTTTTTTTTTTTTTTTTCAAAAGAAAAACTTTCACCACCTTGGAGGACATAAATGTCCCCCTCCTGAAAACTGCCAGAAAATAATATATATTTACATTATTTTACATTTTTTACTGACTTTGATGCTTTTAACTGACGTCAGTCGTGATGATCGAACACTGATTTATTTTCAGGATTTTATTTTGTAATTTTATAACGGCTATGATGTCAAACAATAGAAAATGACAGCTTCAGATAAATAAATAAAAAAAATCTAAAAATATTTGAACTAAAATAATATATTTTTTTGATTTACGTTGCATGGACAGAGACGATGTGTTAAATATCGGATCAGACGCCGACTGCGGGTCAGTCGGGGTGAAGGGATTCCGTCCAGTGGAATAAATGTGACGTGGATTTTAGTTTGTTTTTAGGTGCTGACGTGATGAAGTAATCTCAATAACGCGTCTTTGCTCCTCTGCTGCAGGGTAAGAGTGAGGATGGTACCGACACGGGGGACGAGGCGCATCCAAGCAGCAACAAGCGAACGGGCCGAACCTTCATGGGGACCTTCTCCAAACGCAAGGTTGGCCTTTCGTGTGTTTGCCTTCTCTTCAAGTCCGACACGTCCCCCGCGACGAGAACGCGGACGTCAAGGAAAATGGTTTCCATGTTAACCTTCAGTCACCTTGAGTTTCCCTCCGCAGAAAAAGGCCACCAAGCTGAAGAAGACGTCCAGCCTGGAGGACACGGATACGGACCAGGAGAGTACAAGCAGTGCCTCCCGGGCCCCCCTACACCACAACAAGTAGGCTACAGGTTCACACCTGTGCACCCACGGGTCATCCATAGGTGGCCCACAGGTCATCCATAGGTCACCCACAGGTCACCCATAGGTGTCATGTTGATTTAGAGGTCGCTCTAGAGGTCACTCAGCTTTTTAATTCTTTCTTTTATCTTGTAAATACAATAATATACTTCTACACATCTGCTAAGTGGATTATAACCTTTATTTAGTAACTAAGACATGATAAATATCAGGCGTTTGCGATAACACTGATTAAAATACGTTTTTATGTTTTTAGTTTTTTTAAAAGGAAACCTTTCATTTCCTTTGAGGACATAAATGTCCCCTCCAAAAAGTGCCAAAAAAAATATTATGTATTATATTTTATTTGACACTTTTGCTGACTTAATGCTTTTAACTGACGTCAGTTGTGAAGATCAAATACTGATTTTTTTTTTTTTTTTTTAGGGTTTTATTATGTAACAAAACGACAACTTCACATTAAAGAAATGTGAAGAAGAAAAGATAAAAAATTCGGCTTTCATGTGTTTCATCGGGGACTTTTCCGTCCTTAAAATGATCTGAGGGCTAATTTTCTTAAACGGTGAATTATTGACGGCCAAAATCATTTAGAAAAAATAGAAAGTGAAAACACAAATAGAGAAGGTCTACTTTATAATATCTGTCAATTAAATACACTCGGATCAATAAAGCTGGGAAACACTAAATCATCACAGTTGAACTCTGAGTCGCTTCAACTTTTGGACTCTGGTTCTGTCCAGGTAGGAACTTGAAGCGGTTTGTGAATCAGTTTCAGTTGTTTCGGTTCATACCAAAGCGCCGCCAAGTGGACAGAAGAGGCAACATCAGGACAACCCCCCCCAAAAAAGTTCTGGGTTCCAATGATAATTTTCAAATTTCATAGCTTCCTAAACATTAGTGCGAGGAAGAACTGGATTAATTGCATGTTTCCGTTAATCGGGGGAGCTTTATCTTCGTTTTCAAACTGATGGTCCGATTTGGTCGAAATTCGGTCATATGAATCTCATCGCGGACGTTATAAATTAAATTTATTATTATTATTATTATTATTTATTGTGTGTGTGTCATATTTTACACTCTCCAGTGGAATCTTCTTTCTTTTTTTTTTTTACAAAAAACACTTTTCTCCGGACCTGAATCCACCTAAGAACATCTGGGACGTCATGCATCGGTGCCTCAGATGCCACCAGTTAGAACCACAGACTGTCCTGTAGCTCCTGATGTTCTGATCCAGGTCTGAGAGGAGATCCCCCAGGAGAAAAGTTGGATCAGCCTCTGATTTCACATTTTTTTCCCGCTTTGATTTTTGGCTCCGATTTAAAATCCCGCCCTCAGTGGGTTCCGGTTTTCTGGGTTCCGTTGACCCTTTTTCCACGTCGTTTTCTTCACAACAGTAAAGAATTGGACTCTGAGCTGCGTATTGATGTGCGAGTGCATTTATGACCTTTGTCGACCTTGCAGAAAGAAGAAGACCATGAAGCTGTCCAGAGCTCTCTCTGATCTGGTCAAATACACCCGCTCCGTGGGTCTTTATGATATCGAAGCACAAGGTGAGAAGTCACGTTCATCGACCACAGATGGGTCTTCTTGACGACGCGCGAATATTTGATGCGTCCAAAGAAGAGAGAAAACCAAGTTTGTTTTGTTTCCTGGCAGCGAGCTACAGCTGGCAGGTGTCGTCCCTCAGTGAGACCAAAGCCCATCAAGTCATGCAGCAGAAGACGACGTCCTTCATCCACTTCAACCAGCAGCAGCTCTCCCGCATCTACCCGTCCTCCTACCGCGTGGACTCCTCCAACTTCAACCCACAGCCCTTCTGGAACGCCGGCTGCCAGCTGGGTAGGAGCAGAACCCGACCCACAGCGGGCTTCCTTCTGGATGTGCAGCTCGTGGATGCGGAAAAACATCGGGCCTCGGTTCTGACGGTGGCTGTTTCTGATTTCAGTTGCTCTCAACTACCAGTCGGAGGGCCGGGTCCTCCAGCTCAACAGAGCCAAATTCTACAGCAATGGGAACTGTGGCTACGGCGTGAAACCCGCCTGCATGTGTGAAGGTACGTACGTCAGCAACAGGTGGAAATGTGGAGCTACTGTTTTTATAGTTCTGCCCTAAAAATGAGTTCTGGATACAGCATCGGTGTGTCGGGGGTAACATTCACGAATTATACTCTCGTCATTCAATCAAACTTTATTTATGAGGCACTTTTCACACATGATAAGAACGATTTCTCCTCCACCGCCCCGAAGAAAGATAAAACACGAAATAAGAAAAGCAGGCTAAGGTGTCAAAAGGTAAAATAATAAAAACAGGCTAAGGTGTCAAAAGGTAAAATAATAAAAACAGGCTAAGATGTCAAAACATAAAACATAAAATAATAAAAACTGACTAAGATATAGAAACATAAACCTAGACAGTAGAAACATTAGCTTCCTTCACTGCGCGGCTGGTGGTGGTACCGAGCCGAGTTGAATCCTCCTGGCCGAGTTGAATCCTCCTGGCCGAGTTGACTCCACTGGGCTGCCGGAGGACCTAAAAGTTTGTTTCTTCTTCTAAATAATAAGTACGATCCTCCATTGGTCCAGACACAGGAGCAAGTTAAAACGTGAGTTCCCTCTCCAGTAATCTGAGCAAACATGGCCGCCATTCATACGGACCGGCTCTATGGAGTTTACTTTTCTTTTTTTTTATTTAAACAAACATTGAGAAAATAATCTTTATATTCAACTCAAAGTCCACGCAAAAAATACAGTAACGGATATTATATTCCATTTATTCGAAGAGACGCCCCTAAATACCCGCTAAATTTTACGGACCGGCCCTTTAATAGGATTACAAAGAACGACAGTGGAAAGGTCATAATGCGTTATTTTTTTATTACTTCATGGTTCACGGCGAACTTTCTTTTCACGCCATTTCAGGTGCCTTTTACCCGAACCTGGAGGATCCTCTACCCGGTCAGCTGAAGAAACAGCTGGTGCTGAAGATCATCAGTGGACAACAGCTGCCCAAACCCAAAGACTCCATGCTAGGAGACAGAGGAGAGGTAGAAGACACAGGGGTCGATTACTGGGAGGGACATAGTTAGGATCCGTCTTATAGGACACGTGTGTGAAGTATGAAGAACTGGGACATCTGTTGTTTTTCTGGAGAGTGAAGACTTTGAGTTCGTCCCGGGGGAAAACCAGGATGTCATAGAATCAGACATGAATGTTGGAAAAACAAAGAAATTAAAGAGCGTTCACTTTAATGAGCTAGAGTTGTTTAAAAGCTTAAGCGCCTCCAGATGGCGCTCTGCGGAGTTTAAGAACTAACCTTGTGTTTTAAGGCTTGACGGGTCAAAACAGCTGGTTTCGGTGTCATAGCTGAACCCAGTTTTGACTCAGAGGTTCGGTGCTGCAAAGGTGAAGCAGGTTTTTTCCAAGAAAAGAAAAGAAAAGCTTAGGAGAAATTATTTCTTTGCATTTTCAATTTCTTAAATGTATTTATTTAATATCTTAAAAATGTACCATTACATTTAAATATATATTGTATTTTTTAAATACGTATTGTTTTTTTCAAGCATGTATTTAAACGGTAAAAAAAAAATTTCACCGTGACATTTTGTACTTCATGGAAAATTGTCAATTTTGATTATATTACCTCATCCGTTTTTTACCCTTATTAGTCTTTTTTCTGGTTATATCAAGTTAATTTAATGGGTTTAATAATCTTTAATAGCTTTAATATGAAAAAAAAAATGAATGCCTCCTCCTCGCTGGCACTTTTTTAATTGTGGGGCCCCCCAGGGCTCCGTTCTTGGCCCCTTACTATTTAACATATAGTTGCTGCTGCTGGATCATATTACAAACAGGTTCAGTCAGAAGAAGAATAAGCCCAGCAGCAAAAAGGGAATGGGCTCATGACAAGTGACGGAGTGAATGTTTCGTTTTTATTCATCCATGTGTCTCTCTGTCAGATCATCGATCCCTTTGTGGAGGTGGAGATCATCGGCTTCCCGGTGGACTGCTGCAAGGAGCAGACCAGGGTGGTGGACGATAACGGTGAGTCGATGGCGAAGGATTCGGCTCAGTCAGACGTGTGACGCCTGGAATTAGGTGTGGGCCGCCTGAGAAATCCCTGACGTGGGTTTCAGTGGCTGCGGACTGGTTTCACCTCGTCGGGGGTCTCGCCGGTTCGGAGGAGATTCATACTCCCCCCAGTGACCTCTGCGTGACCTCTGCGTCCCCTGGTCCATGGATTCTCCGCCATGTCGGACATAGTTTTAATTCTTTTCAATAAAATCCATGACTTATATAACGGACGATGTTTATTATATCCCCGAAAAAACTGGAATCGTCATCACCGACGTCGCTGAAGAGCCTTCGTATTAACGCGATAACTTAAATACTATGTCATGGATCACTTTAAAATTTTAGACCTGAAGAACTGGAGTGAGTTTGGAGTTCGGTTATATATTTCTGGAAAAACATTGTTTCCAGACAAAACTCAAAATGTATTTCATTGATAATTTTGTGCGAGGAAGAACTGGGTTGATATTGGTAATAGTCAGTTGTATATTTCTGACACTAGGGGGGATCTTTATCGTCAAAAGTTTTTGGGCCATAAATTCTCAAGTGTTCGTCTGATTTTGTACAAATTCGGTGCGAATGAGATTAATCCTGAATATATGATAGTTTTTCCTCTAAAAGTTCACATTTTACCCACTAAGGGGATTTTTTACGAAATACATTTTTTTCCAGACATAACCTAAAAACTTTCATGGATTATTTTCAAAGTTTTTCAGAGGAACTTGGGAAACATTGATTGAATGACAATAGGGGGAACTTTTTCGGCAAAAGTCTTTCTAGTCCAAAATTGGGTGAATATGAATCAACTCCAGGAGATCCATCGTGTAGATGTCATATTTTACCCATATTTTAATCTAATAGTTCAAAATTTACTAAATGTGTTCTATTTAACGCTGTATTAATAATCCCACCACTGTGCTTCTGTCGTCTGCGGAATTAATTTCAAAGATCGTCTATCCATATTATTACTGTCACAAAACTGCCAATCACAGTTTGATCAACCATGACATCATCCATAGCAACGTGGGTAGGCCCCGCCCCTTTATCTGAGCTTAAAGATTCCTCAGTAAAGGTTCCTCTCAGCAGCTTCGTGAATGGGACTGAAGAGGAAAGTCTCGTCGCTTCTGGAGCCGCCGAGGAGACGTCCCAGTGTGAAGACGAGATGTTCTGTGGACTCTGACCTTCCTCTGAGGACAGACAGTCTGCCTCTGACAGTGATTCGGACGTGACTTCACTTCTCTGGGTTTGAGTGGACAGTTTGGGTTCTGATCTGAAGCATGAGGAGGAGGTTCTCAGGCGGCGCCTCTCCGTCTGCTCACACCGATTGAATAATTGATGAGTGCTGATCCGACCGTCTGTCTCTCCTGTGGACCGTCCACTCTCTCCGTCCTCTGTATTTACACTCTTCTCACACTCTTCCTCCTGCCGCCTCTCTCAGTCTGACCCTCTCCTCCTCTTCTCCCACCCACTCTGGACACGTCTCTAGGCTTCAACCCCATGTGGGAGGAGACTCTAGTGTTCACGGTCCACATGCCGGAGCTGGCCCTGATCCGGTTCCTGGTGTGGGATCACGACCCCATCGGTCAGGACTTCATCGGTCAGCGAACCATCGCCTTCAACAGCATGTTGCCAGGTAAGACCCTCACCTGCCCAGGATTGTATTTCAGAGAAAAACATAGACGAGGATAAAGTGAGAGTTTATAAAAAGTCATGTGTGGAATATTGTTTTTCTCACACACACACACACACACACACACACGATAGCATCTATCTGAAACTATTAGACTTAATTTACATTTTGTAAAATGTTTTCACACGCTCTAGAGTTGATGAGATGTCTGAGAAGCAGAGAAGGAGGTCAGAAGTGGGCGGAGTAGCTGCTCCTCTCCTCCTCTTCCTCCTCACAACTATGTCTGAAATCTTCATCCACTAAAATGTTGTATTTTGACCCCTAGTCGTTAAATCAAGAAGAATTCAATCTAAGGATTTTCCAGATAGGAACTGTGTTTAATTTATCTTTAAATCTGAGGAGGATTGAACTTCGTATTCAGTTTTAAAGGTTTGGGATCAGAAGCCATTCGTTACTGTTGCTGCCAGAACTACACTGGAAAAACAAAAAAACAAAAACTATGTGTTAATCGTTCGATACGATGTAATCAAGTATTATTGTGTCTTAAATGTAAGTGGGGAAATACTTAATTTTGAAAGAGATTTGACAAATTTTCAAAGCTGGAATTTCCCTATTCTTTTGGGATGTAATCATGCACTGTAAAAAGTAATTGTTGAGGAACTTCAAGGACTGTTTTTGATTCAAACTTATTAATATAAGTTTGAAATACTTCATTGGATTTCTCACCAGTGGTAGATGTTTTTATTTTATTTTTCGAAATCATCAACAATTCTCTTTTTTTTTTACAGTGTGTAATATTTGGGTGAAATAATGTCAGATTTGAGTACCAATAATAAACAGATATTTATTTACCGTTTTATATTTCAGTTTTTTTACAAGGTACAACAGTAAAAAAATATTTTTGAACAATTTCCTAAGCTTTCCCATCATGCACTGTTAAAAGAAAAAATGTTGATGAACTTAAAAGAAAATTTACTTCAACTAGGAGCGTAAATAAAATTTGTGAGTCTACCTTTTGAACGTTTACAAATAATGAATTAATGAATGAAATACCAGTAAAAGTAATTTTTTTGAGTTCATCAAACAAATCTTTTTTTTTTACAGTGTACGCTGTAAAGGATAAAACGGTTCTCAACATGTCCAGTCCTGCAGAGCAGCTGTATTTTTTTTTACAAAGTCTTTTTCTTTGAAATGCTTTGTTTCATTTTAATCATCATACACTAAAAAAAAAATGTTAAAAAACTCTTTAATTGAGCTTAAAAAATTATGAACTATATTTCAATGTTTTTTATTATTAAACAGGTTTCTTTCAATCCAACTTACTTCCTTACATCACAGCCATCATGTTTTATCAGGCTTTATTCAATGTTGTTATTTGGATTAGGTCCAACGAAACAAATACAGTTGATTGAACTTAGTTACTTGGAATAAATAATAATTGGAATAAACTTAATTTAATACGGTTGGACCAACTTATTTCGCTCCAGAGCGATAAAACATCTTCAACGTTTTTTTTTTACGTTCTAAAACCGCAAACTCAAAAACGATTTTATACCAACACGGGCCTTAATGCGAGGAAGAACTGGATTGATTTTGAGAAAATTCGGTTGTATTTCTTTCAACACTAGGGGGAGCTGGATATCCAAACCTTTTCGGGCCATAATTTCTCAACCGTTGGTCCGATACAGTCCAAGTTTGGTTTATAAGAATGGACTGGATTAGATCTATCTTGCATACATCATATTTTACTCACTCGACCGAGTTTTTATAGGAAAAAATACCTTAATGTACAGGGATGACAGCGTATTTGTATTTATTTTTTATTATCTGTCTATGCCGTTGTTTGTAACTCAGCCATATCGCGCGTGTGTGTGTGTGTGTGTGTGTGTGTGTGTGTGTGTGTCTGTGTGTCTGTGTGTGTGTGTGTGTGCAGGTTATCGCCACGTGTACTTGGAAGGTATGGAGGAGGCTTCCATCTTTGTTCATATAGCTGTCAATGACATCACTGGTAAGGTAGGTACTACAGAGGAACCCGGCTGACAGTATTTCCCTTTTTTCTGTTTTGTCTTTTTCTATTATCATTTGAATTATTAGTATTCATTTATTGATTTATCTGGTATCCATGGTGTTACACGCTGTACTTCAGGGGTCACTTTGGCGGGAAACAATTCTCTAGCAATAAGCCAAATCGGCCGCAGAAAGAAACGAACAACAAGAGTTCAGATCCAGGGTATTAATAATAACTAATAAAATCAACCATCAAACAACAGATTAAACAAAGATTCCCCCCAAATTAAAAACAACAGCTAAAGAATTTGATCCGTGCATTCAAGTCAAGTTCGACGCACCAGCTTGAATTAGAAAACTCAGAACACTCAGCTCTGGAATATCTACATCTATGTAACATTTATTTTGTGTACGTCATCAGAACATTAGATCATCCGTCTACACTGACCTGCTGAGTGTTCATAACTCGATACACACATCTTTGTGGTAAAAAGTCCCCTCTTCTTCTCAATGCACCACAAATGTTCCGTTTAAGTCGAAGCTAGATGAAAGGTAAATCTTTGAATGTAAAGTTCTTTTATTCTAGGCTCTCATGATTCAGACCAAAGTTTCTTTTCCACAACACAAACATTGTGTTTTTATTTTATTTGAGTTCCGATGCGCTCTGCTGTGTCCTGCCATGTTGTAATTGTCCTTACTTTGAACTTTGCTCAGCTGTCTGCTTCTTGTTGTGATTTCTCTCTTGCCGCCCACGCCCCAGCCCTTTTCTCTCTCTCTCTCTCTCTCTCTCTCTCTCTCTCTCTCTCTCTCCCCCTCCCTCACCCGTCGCCTCTCTGACTGTGGGTCTCTTCCTGTGTCTGTTTGTGATTTCAGTGGACCTCTCTTTTTCCAAACGCTCCATTTAGAGGCAGGAAATTTTTAGGAGCCCTGAAGCTGCCGCTCAAATCTCAGGTGTAGTGGGACCCATACAGCGTTTTTGCATGAGCCACACGCTCCAATCTCTCTGCCACCTGAGTGCCCCCCCCCCCCCCCTCACCCCCCACACACACTCTTTCCCACCCACTTATTGTCGGCCAACTTCAAGCGTTGACAGTTTTAAGGCCAACTCATGACTTTCATGAGTTATGAAGGCTTGACATGCCTGCTTCATTATTGACCCCCTCCACCCCCACCCCCACCCCCCCTCGTCCTCCAAGTAGATCCAAGCGACACCGTTGAACCGGACGGAGGCAGAGACGTGAGCTTGGTGGTCTCCGGGACTACACAAGGTCCTCTCCGGAGGTTTTTGCTGAGATCAGTTTTTCAGTCTGCTGCACTGCAGGTAGATTCAGTTTCAGGTCCTTGGAGGATTTCTCCCCCCCCCTTTTTTTTTTATTCAGTCAGCCGAATGTAGCTATATTTTCTTTATCGTCTGGTTGTTTTGTGTTTTTTTTATTCCGTCCAGACGTCCAGACATGAGAAATTGACTCAACATTTTGGATCTACTTCCGCCGCATTGTTAAACTCTTATGACAACAAATAGCGGCGAGGCCATTAATGCATACCACATGATACCTTATCCCGCTAAATCTCTACCTGTGGACTGGTATCATATAATCTACCTGACTGTCTGTCAAAGTGGGTTTCATTCTGTCCTTGCCTAAATGTTCTCATCATTTTTGCCCCCCCCCCCCCCGTCTTTGTGACTGTTGCCCCTTACGTTGACCCTCACAATGCAGACCATTAGTATAATATGAATATCAAGCCAGTGACCAGCTTTCTTTTGTTTATAGTCACCTCTTTATATTTGTTATAAAACACAAAACAATATTCTAAGTAATCTGGATTTATTTTATTTTTTCTTCCCAATAAAGCCATGATTTTTACTTTAAAGTGAATTATTTATTTTTTTTCTAAAAGAAAGCCAATATTTATGAAATCTGTTGCAGTCCCGCTTCATGCCTGTGTTTGCATGAACACCGGTACCAGACTGATGTGGTTGTTTGTACCCAACATTACAAACACTAGTATCTAATGACTTTGTACTTTTTGTTCAGGCGCCGGTGATGTTTGCAGTGCTGCCATTTAATCTGATATTTCTGCAGCTTTGAAGCACTTTGAGATTTGATCCAAATGTAAAGTGCATTATAAATTAAATGTATTATTATTATTATTATAACGCCGCTCTGTAAACATCACAGTCACCTGCTCAAACAACAGGCAGTGACCGGATGCTTGTATCAAACATAACACAGTCCTTTACTCCCGTTTTTAAGTCGTCGCGGTGACTGTGGTAAGTTATATAAGCGATCCTTGTGTTTGACAGGTAGCTTCAAACACGTGCTCAACTAACAAACAGTTAACCAGCAAGAGTTCTCCAGCCATAAACAGATATCTGAAACAGAGTGGAACTCAGAGTTTGTCAGCATGGATTACATCTGAATAATCATGTTAGAGACTGAGTGATTATTCACCCGTGTTCCTGTGGGGACGCCCTCGGGTAAATGTGAACATTGATTGAATTACTGAGCATGCTCACTGCACCAAAAGTAATACTGCAATAATACAGCGTGGACCGGGGCCGCCTGCATTATGGGAAACGCTTTCCTGTCCTGTCTGCGACTAATTGATGAATAACTGTTGTGCATCTTTAACGCTGCTGTTTTATGTTTTTGTCAGGCCAGAGCAGCCAGCGGCATAAAAGGGCTGTTTCACAGAAACCCAAAGCAGTCTTCCCTGGACAGCCATGCTGCTGCACAGCGCAGTCGTAAGCACCCCTTTGGTGCCCACCTCCTGCGCCGCACTGCCAGTGCACCCACCAAAGGTCAGCCCAAAATCAAGAAGGGCTTCCCGGAGATCGGCATCAACACCAAAGACTACAGCTCTGAGGGCGCCAGTGAGGAGCGAGAGTCTGAGGAGAAGGCCCCTGCTCCCACCTCTCACCAGACCACCACTCCACTACACCGCAACGGGGACTCGCTTGCGTCCCACCAGGCCAAAGGCCCCCTGGACCATCCTGACACCAATGGGACTTTTCACCCTGAGGAAGGCAAAGGTAAGAACCCACTGTTTGCTCAGCGGCGACCCTTGAGTGAACCTCTGAAACGGGCCAGTCGGCGCCGCTTTCATGACCCGCAGGACTTGAAGCAAGGGGTGTTTGCTCGCGTCGCTCTTAACAGCTCAGGCAGGGTGGGGATGTCCTCCAACTGCATCGCATGTGTGATGGGCTCCAAGGAGAGCCCAGAAGCTGAGAGACGGGGTTCGAATAAAGAGAAGCGGGCAAACAAGTCCAAAAAGTCACATGGGGAAGAACTGGAGAACCACACCAAGAGTCCAGTTCAGCCAGAGCCTACAGCCAAACCCCAGTCCCTCCCTGCTCAGACATTATCACAGGATTCTCCTCCCACTGCCAAAGCATGTCTGGAGGCCCATTCCCAGTTCTCGCCCGAGGATTTCCTCCAACCCATACCGTTAGCCAGATCCAAAGCCAGGCAGACTCTGGGTCCCCAACACATTCGCCCTCAGCCTGACTCGTCTCACAGGAACCCCCGGTCCTGCAGCGTTCCTCGGAGACGCGCCGCCAACATGGTTACACCAGCACCCAGTCTCGCACCAGACTATAATACCAGCCTCCGCTGGTACCAGCCAGCGCCAGTCAGTTACGGAGCGGTTTGCACGACGCTGTTAAACAAGAATATGAATCTTTTGCTCAGCGACAGCAGCAGCTGCGATAGCTTTGGCAGTCTGAGCAGCTTGGAGTTTCCTCCTACGCCGTCTCCATCTTCTGTCCTCGACAGCCACAAGAGGTCTGTGGGAACGCTGCAGCGCGAGATGAACGCCCTATTTGCCCTGAAAATGGAGGAAATACGGGATAAGTCCCCAATGTTCTTTGCTGGTAAGACCTGTCAGAGGTAGTGCTAGCAATAACCCGGTAGCTGCTGATAGCCTCTTGGAATTCCAAGAGCGGTTGGTAGATTAGTGTCGTCAGAATCCTCCTTTACATCCTCACAAAATACACAACTACTCCTTCCAGGTGGCCCTGATAGTTAGAACCCTCACCTGAAACCCCTCACCTGAAACCCCTCACCTGAAACCCCTCACCTGAAACCCCTCACCTTTCCGTCCAGGGTTGCCAGCTCTAAGAGTCTTCCTTCATCTTGTGGTATTTTTAATGAATTTATTCCATTTTCCTCTCTGGACCTCAAAATTCCGTACCTGATACTACCTTCATTGTCGAAAGATGAGAGAAGTGGTAAGTTTTACCCTTAAATGAAAAATGCAAGAGAAATCTCTTTGAATGCATAAAATAGAATAGAATATGTATGTCTATGTATTTGCTTTAAAAGACAATGAAGAAGACAAAGAATAGATTGAGTGAGTTATCAATAGCTAACTGGTTTTCTACTCGGGGTGAGGGACGGACGATATCCTGCAGGAAGATGCCCTGAAACTTATGGTCACTTACTATTTAGCACAAGGTAAAGTAATGCACCTGAAACCTCGCCAAAGATGGGAAAACCTCAAGACCCAAGTCGTGAAACAGGTGGGATCCATGCTGTCTGGACTGGGATACAACATGATGAGCTGGGGACAGCAGCCGGTGTGAGATAATCCCCTCGTGAGACCTCTTTGTGGCGTTGGTCAGGCCCCGCCAGGCGTGTTCCAACCGCAGCGATGCGCCGTCACCAGCTCCGGATCAGCTTGCGAGCATAAGGGACGGGTTCCCATAGCTTTGGTTTGGACCATATGCTTGCTGGACCCAGCCCAACCGTCAACGTTACCACAAAGATGGATAAAATAACAAATACAGTCTCTAAATGTATCCATGTAAAGGAACCTCATCTCTGAAAAGGATACTGGATGACATCAAGGCCACCGTAGATTCTCGTCAAGCTGCAATCTGAAACATCACCACTAGATGTCACTACATCTTATTTACTGCTCCTTTAAGAAACTGGTCCGAATAAACAGCACAATGATGATTAGATGTTTTTCGTTGGTACCTTCGGCTCGGGGCCAACCCACAGCCACAGTCAACCAGCTTAAATCAAATATGGCTACTAAGCTGGGTCCAGATGAAAAAGACCTTCGTCGGTCATATTACATATTTCAGACAAGTTCATCTGTTCTGCTCAGACTTTACTTTACTTTATGATGAAATGTCCTTCAGCGTCTGTCAGAACCTCAGGGTGAATTCCAAGTATATTTGTGAAGAATATTTGTGGTCTTTTACGTATTAAATGTGATGTTTGCTGAAACGTGTTGACACATGTGTTGATGCAGACCTTTCCAGGCGTGAAGCCAATGCTGTTCTGTTTGTTCTGATTCCCTCTCTTATCTTCCTCTAAGCCGACTCCTTGCATCCGTTCTCCCTCCGTTTTCCATTTATTCTAAACTCACTTCTCCTTTTATGTCCTCTTTGCACGCCTTCTCTGTTCCTAGTGCAGAATTGAGGGGATGACCAGAGCCAGGTAAACTGCTGAATGCATGTAATTCCATCCTATGCACCTCCACCTTCATCCTCACCTTCAGCTCCACCCGCCAGACTCTCTGTCTCTCCATCTCACTGCATCTCTCATGGATCTCATGTCCGTCTGTCCTGTGGGGGTTTGAAGTCTTCACTCTTCTCCAATTTCACATATTCATCTCAAAGTGATATTGTTGGACCGACAGTAAGGCTAGGTCTTTGGTTCTGGTTCCGACTGGGACGCGATCCCCTGTATGGTGGAAAAACACAAGTCAAGAATCTTAGTAGTCGTTTTTCTGTTTTTGTTTTTAGTCTTACAGTTACAGGCAGTGTTCAGCTTCATTTTGTCCATAACTCAAGATATTCATCCTGTGCGCACAAGTTATTTATCTTTTGGGTTATTCTTGTGGGAACAAGTTATTCATCTTGTGGGAACAAGTTATTCATCTCGTTGCAACAAGCTATTCATATTCTGGAAACAAGATATTGATCCTGTGGTAACACGTTATTAATCTTGTAAGAATAATTATTTGTCTTGTGGGAACAAGATATCTATCTTCTGGGAACAAATTCATTATTTGGGAACAGGTTATTCATCTTGTGAGAACAAGATATTTATCTTCTGGGAACAAATTATTTTTGTGGGAACAAGTTGTTCATCTTGTGGCAACAAGATATGTATCCTGTGGGAACACGTTATTTAATCTTGCAAGAATACGTACTTTTCTTTTGGGAACAAGTTATTTATGTCGGAACCAGTTATTTATCTTTTGGGATCAAATTATTCTTGTAGGATAAATAATGTGTATCTCGTGGAAACAGGTTATTTATCATGTAAGAATAAGTACAGTTTAGAGATATTTATCTTTTGGGAAGAAATTATTCATGATATTCACCTTTTGGGAGCAAGTTATTCATCTTGTGGGAACAAGATATTTATCCTGTGGGAACACGTTATTTATCTTGTGGGAACATAATATTTATGGGAGAATAAATACATTTTCTTGTGGGAACAAGATATGTATCATGTGGGAACACATTATTTAATCTTGCAAGAATAAGTTACTTTTCTTGTGGGAACAAGTTATTTATCATGTGGGAAGAAGAAAATAACTTGTGCACAGCTGAGTTTATGATTACTTATATTATTACTTTATGTTTACATCAACATTCTGAAATCTTCATTTAAAGAAATATTTGTTCAAGGCTCCAGCGTCGTAGGTGGATTAGAACCCACAACCTTCTTACTGTGAAGTAACACTTGTCTCCTTCTACACACAACTACTTCCTGCACTTTCACTTCTGTGAATGAAATGGCATGAAATGTAGAAGATCAGAGGGTTCAGGTGAAGAAGACCTGAATTCTGGAATGTTTTGAAGGTTGGATCTTTGATCTGACTTTGCAGCCAAGAATCTTTCACTCAATCTTCATCCTGGTCTTTATTGTCCTTCTCTCCCCAGACTCTTCAACCGTACAGAGATCAGCTCCTCCACCATCAGTAGCTCTAAACTCTGAAGACACCAGGATCTCACCTTTCATTCGCTCCATCTCTGCTCCAGAGGCGAGCCTGTCTTCATGTGACTCTTCATCTTCCACACTGCTCTCACCATCTTCAGCAATAAATGCGGTCTCCTCACTGATCAGTCCCTCTAGTGGGCCGGTGGACAGTCCGGTCGAGGTGAGCGCAGACCTTCAGAAAACTCTTACCCTGTTCAGAACCAAGCCTGCTGAGAAACCTGCGACGTTACAGTCTAATGACGGCACCCAGCCCAGAAGAAGCCCTCATCCATCCATGGAGCCCTCGCCACCTCATAAGGAACATCAAGAGACTCTGTCAGAAAAGAAAAATGGTCGACCCAACAATAGGAAAGAACCCCAGGCTGCAGAACTACCGTCGACTGGAGCTCCTGCGGCCCAGATGCCACAGGCCAGGAGAGGACTTTTTAGCAGTTTATCCTCAAACGTACCAGTCAGAAGAACAAAAAGCGAGGGTCACGTTCGGGCGACTGCAGCCTGTTCAGCGGTACCACAGGTCTGCACTGACGCCACCATGAATGACCGCCTTTGGAACAAGCTGGAACCAGGCAGCCACCGGGACAGCATGTCCTCCTCCTCCAGCATCTCCTCCAACGACACCGTCATTGACCTCTCCCTGCCCAACCTGGCCAGGAAGAGCTTCAGCAGCCTGTCCTCCCCCAACCGCACATGCGGTCCTCCCTGGGTCAGCTGCCAACGCTCGGCATTGGTTTCCCACGATGCCATGCAGGTCAGCAAGAGCAAGTCAATACCTGACCTTCAGCAGAGCGACTCCTCCAAAGATGAGCATGAGGCCGCCCATGAAGCTTCCGTGGACTCGTCCTCCAGGCTGACCCAGAGGAGGCACACCTGGAGCCGGCTCTACATGGAGGGTCTCAAGCAGTCGTCGGCCAGCAGGCTCCCCTCCTCCTCCTCCTCCGCAGCTTCACCAGCATCCTTGTCCAAAAGCCTCGGGGACCTGACCTCTGATGACATTTCCTGTAATTTCGACAGCAAGTACCGCAGCATCAGCCGCAGCTTCGTCCCGAGGCCAACCAGAGACAGGCTGAGCAAAGGTAGCCCACTGAAGCCTCGGCCCCCCAATGACCTGACAGAGCAGCTCCGACAGCTCACCAACGTGGAGCCCCTGACCGCCAGCGACTTCGCCCCAGAGAGAAGGCCTAGTGAGACAGAGGACCTGCCTCTGGAAAGAAGGACCTCCTCCAGGAGCCAAAGCAGGGTGCGGTACATCGCAAACAGGGCCAAGAAGGCCCAGGAGAGGCAGCGGCTCCAGGGCCTGGTCCAAGGTAGAAGTGCGAGTTTTAGCCTTTGTAGTAGCATCGTCAGCGAAAGTAGTGCTTTCCCCATCGAGGAGCGGGGGAACCCCGAAGGGGCGTGTTGCGTCGCCCGCAGTCCCTGCACCAGTCTGGACCTGCTGAGTCAGCTCAGCCCCCCAGGAGCCCCTTCCCCTCCACAGTCCTCAGCAGACCCTGAGAACAGTGAGATCTTTTTCATGCTCAAGCTCTGAGAAACACGACGGCGAGCGTCCGAGACACGACCTGGGAACCATCGTATCTCATTTATAACACCTGACGGAAAAAAGAAAAAAAAAAGGACACAAAAAAAACCAACTCTGTCCCCTGAAACATCAGAAACCATAAGATCTTGTCTCAACCTGTGCATCCAGAGAAAACATCCCAACGCTGCCGGAGAACGTCTCATCTCAAAGCAGCTCCTCCAGCCGGAATGCCAGAATGTGTTCAGCGAGAGCCGACAGTTTTCCCAGAGCTGTTTCTGTCTACTGTGACGACTTTCCGTGCTTGAGTATTTTTTTAACCCCTGACACGAACAGACCGTAGCAATAGGTCATCACTCCAGACTACTTTTTAACGATCTTTGCTTTTAATTTTGGTTAATGGTTTGATTTTAACGGATTCTTTATGTCGTGGCATCTTTGCTCTCTGTCCGCCCGAAGCGTTGGCAGCATTTTAGGAAACGATGGCATGGCGTCGTACTGAATGTCTAATAGCGGTTTGATGCTGATCTCTGTTGAAAAGCTCTTTGTTTTTTTTAGTCTCCCTCGTGTCGTGGTGACCTCATCATTCGACCAAAACCGCCTACATTTTCGCTGATGGTGCTGATCCGCGGCATGTTCCGGCACCGAGATCTCGTACGTGGACGACTCCACGCTAGAAGTTTTAGATCTGTTGTCTTTATCTTCTTCTTCTTCTTTTTTTTTTAAAGTTGGCTGCATGTCTTTTTTATGCTCTGTGATGTTCAAGGCTGTGTTTTATTTGTATAAAGATTTCTTCTTTTTTGTTTTTCTTTTAAAAGTAACTGATTACTAGTTTTCTCCGGATCGTCCGACCGTTTGGTCACAAGGTCATCGCGCCGAAACCCCGTTCCCCAATCGGTCCGTGGTACAAAACACAAGATAGAAGTGATCTGTATGGAAGCACGTTTATCCGTCAGCCTGCTGTATCGTTTGCACCGCCATGCCAGTTCTTTGTGCAAAAAGTTTAGGGATAAATATTTGTTTCAAACAATGTGTAATAATGACCTGAATAAATCTCCACATTCATATTATCAGAAACTTCACAGCTGGTTTATTCCTGTTTTACGTCAGAGTCCGATGTAGTCCGCCCTCTGCGCTTATTATGGACTCACCAGACGTCACCTCTCCCAACCCCTCTGGCAAAACGCCCCGGACCCCCAGCAGGAAGGGAGAAAGTTCCCCCAGAGGGCAGGAGCTCATTAAAATGTTTACTATCAAGGATTGGATGTTTTTCTTCATCATTTCATGGCTGGAAATCAGTGAGTCATTTTTGCAGATCCTTGGTGTTAATGCGGTGACTTTAAAACTGTTTCACGGATCATTTTCTAATTTTATATCCACATGGACCGTAGTTGCATTTTCTGCCACTAGGTGGCGCATCATCTCCAAAATTTCCCGGGCCATAATTTCTCAACCTTTCAGTGAGCGTGAATCGACTCTAGGAGACTTTTTCTATCCTACATTTTACTCCAATTTTAATCACTAGGAAGTTTTTATTAACGATAAAAACACTTTTTTTTCATTGGATTGGATTTTATTTTGGTCAATTTTTCACACACATACATATATTTAAATAATTACAACAAACCAGGGTTCGTATACACATCCATACATGAACTACCTTTTTTTTTTTTTACCTAAGAGTTGTAGGGTGAAGCTACAGATTATTATAACCAGAATTTTTAACATTTAAGTTTCTTTTGTGGTTTTTCTCCTAAACTATCAAAAGCAGAAAATGTCCAAAATCAGTGAAAAAACTAAATAATAATTTCTTCCCAACATTATGTCCAATTAAGTCCTTAAGAAGGATATCTGTCCTGTTTATTTATTATTTCACTCTAATAATTCATACTTTACTCATGAAGGTAAATTTTCGTAAAAACCCAGTTTCTCGCCTGTAACTAACCCGACCCATAAATCCAGTCGTTTCTGAGTTTAACTCATATAAATATATACTGACATATAACTGACACGAGGAAATATGACACGTATATACATATGTGTGTGTATATACATATATATGTATGTATGCATAAATATATACTCACACGTGATTATATATGTGGGTGTATATTTATATATACACACATACAATATATATATACACACATATACAGTATATATACACACATACATACAGTATATATACACACACATATACAGTATATATACACACATTCATACAGTATACATACACACATACAGTATATATACACACACAGTATATATATACACACACAGTATATATACACATACATACAGTATATATACACAAACATACATACAGTATATATACACACATACATACAGTATATATACACACATACATACAGTATATATACACACATATACAGTATATATACACATACATACAGTATATATACACACATATACAGTATATATACACACACAGTATATATACACATACATACAGTATATATACACAAACATACATACAGTATATATACAAACATACATACAGTATATATACACACATACAGTATATATACACATACATACAGTATATATACACACACATACATGCAGTATATATACACAAACATACATAAAGTATATATACACACACATACATACAGTATATATACACAAACATACATACAGTATATATACACACATACATACAGTATATATACACAAACATACATACAGTATATATACACACATACATACAGTATATATACACACATACAGTATATATACAAACATACATACAGTATATATACACACATACAGTATATATACACAAATACAGTAAATATACACACACAGCATATATACACACATACAGTATATATACACACATACAGCACATATACACACACATACATACAGTATATATACACACATACATACAGTAAATATACACACACACATACAGCATATATACACACATACAGTATATATACACACATACATACAGTATATATACACACATACATACAGTATATATACACACATACATACAGTATATATACACACATACATACAGTAAATATACACACACACATACAGCATATATACACACATACAGTATATATACACAGACATAGGTATATATATTTCAAAAAAACGGCCCTCTGGCCCCGCCCACACCACACCATAGGATTGGTTGAACCCAGCAGCAGGACTAGTAATCAGGTTAGGGTGAGACGCTCTGCAGAATATCAAGTATTAGTTTGGAATGTTCCCGTAAAATAAAGCTGGATGTTTTCCCTCATCCGTTTCCCAGCGTTCCATGTTGTCTGTGTTTGTTTGTTTTACCTGGGACTGCTGGTGGCGTCTGGTAGCTCATCCAGGACCAGGGGGAACAAGGCTCAAGTGGAGAGTGTGGAATGTGGTCAGAAGAGAACTGTGAGTTTGTTCCACACAAGGTTTTATTTTGCATATTTTATTTATTAGCAGAAGCAGAAGGAATTAATGATGCTTTTAACTCCATCATAAAATAAAACACTAAATTAAAAAGGTAATTACAGTAATAGATTTATTTATTTTGTAAATAAAGAACCTTAATATCTTAGAAACCTTAAACGTAC